>DWLS01007765.1:0-10449 GCA_018246255.1 Pachliopta kotzebuea | reverse complement strand
CCATTACCCGCTGATGCGAGGAGAGGAGAATAAAAATATGGGTGCAACTACCGCCATATCTAACTATACCGAACAATTAGATATTCACCAGCTCTTAGCCGGCTTTGGAAATAAATAGTCTTGACTGACTTAGTGGGAAAATACCCTAAACTGCAATAGTGGGAGCATCAAAAGCGTTGTTTTTAATGAGTTCATGTTTGTAGTAAAACACATATTTGAGACTTTGCTGGTGGTAGATTCTGTTGCCCACTGTCCAGGTAGATACCACCGCAGTTCCTTTTGCCGCCGACAAACAGTACTGTACAGACAGTACTGTGTTCCTATATGAAAGGTGATGTAAGCTAGTGAAGTTATTAGGGTATCGTGACAATACCTTAAATCTCAAGGCAACTAGCGTCATGTGGTGCTGTGTATACCATCTTAACCAGCGTCATGTTACATGCAAGCGTGTCACGTACTATCAGGTGAACACCTTCCCCGTCTTGTCGCGTAGTTGTACATAAAACTCTCTCGCTTTTGACTTAGACAGCGTGACGTCGGAAACGCTTCTATTTTCGTATCGGGTCCTACCTGCGTTGCTTTTCCACGATTAGACGTGGGGCCATAAAGTCGGTTCCGGTGGGGCAATTCAATGTATTTCAGTATTGGAGTTACTGCTTACCAGTAAAACGCGGCGGTGACGCTACGCCCGCTCATACAATGTTTCATTTGAATGTTCACATTTCGGTTGTAGCTAAATAGGCGCTTTAATTTTTTTTGTATTTACACTATTTTGGATGCTTTTAAAAAAACTAAAAACAGCCCAATTTATTTCCCCTCCCTTTGGGGACTTTGTAGTCTTTCTTACTCTCTTCATCATCAGCTGATAGACGCCCGACATAGACCTTCCCCAATACTGGAAAGATTCGGGCCATCTTCCATCACTCTGGCTCAATGCATGTTGGTGGGGAGCCACAAGCAGGTGAGGTTGGCTTGGGTACCGTGAGGTGTTGTGTTCAAAACCATAATACTACTGGTAGTCATATACTAACTAAATAATCCAGCTTTTAAGTAATTATTTTTCTATAGCACTGTTTTTTAAGAAATTATTAATGTTACCTCTTCTCAGAAGCTTAAACGTAACACGAATCAAACCCTCGTCGTATCTTTGTGTTATACATCACGAAATATTGACGCAACTACAACATATGAAAAACATTTAAATACTGAAAATATAAAAGATCTTAAAAACCTTCAAGATAATCTCCTAGTTTTTTTAAAGCTAAAAAACTTTTTATTTAGTATACAACAAAACTGTCTAAAATCGGTTCAATCACAGTTTTCATAGTACTATCATCTATTAACGATACAATAAATACTAGTTTAAAAAAGCGCCATCTATTGACAAATTTACTCAACTAAATTTTCCTGTTGTAGGGATTGGTGAATTTATCAGTTTTTAGGCCAGTTAAAGCAAACCAACAGCAGTAATTTCTTTACTTAGATAAAGTATGATGTGTTTGTGTGTAAATATAAATATGTAAACAAAGTTATTTATGAATTTTTAACGTATTCACGTATGCATGAATCTAGATCAAACTGTACATTTCTAACTGAAATGGATTCCCGTTTTTATATTGCGATTGGAATATTTGAACGTTGGCTTTTAAAAAATTCATGTTACATTGCGGCGTCGATGCGCATATTTTTTAATTCGACAAGAAATATGTTCACTTATTTGTGAGTGATACTTTACCTTAACAATAAAGCAATATTTAGAATGATAAAAACTACACCATGTTTTCATTGCTTTGAGACAAGATGTTTAGTTTCGTTATCTCAGTATTTTCAATAGCTACAGCAACCCTAAAACTGGAACACATTAATGTTTTCATATTTCTATTTTAGGTTAGAAATAAAACCTGTGGTGGTTATTACCTAAACGGTCTCCGGAAATAGAGACCTTCCACCTACAAAGAATCTAGATATTTTTATAGATTCGTACTTTTATCATTATTATCCAGTGATAGTCCACTGCACTGCACACACTGCTGGACTGGTAACACTAGACTAAGTTAATAATTTACCATGATCCTTTTCTGCTGGTAAAGTAGCACTAATTTAGGCCTAACTTCTTTATTCTTCTTTTGAAGATAATAACGTAGGCACGTTTACTGGAAAATTGGCAAGTCTTTCCATTCCTTTGATATGTTTTTAAGGAACTGGACTCGGTACATGTGGTTTGCGTTACCTTCTTGGTAATTCCACAAGTCGTGGGAATCGCACTGGTGGTCTTCGATAACTATTGGATCCACGTGTTGTATACAATTCCACAACAAACAATAGCAGCTGAAGAAGGAATTGATTATAGTCTAAATAAATATTTGAATACCTTTGAGGCGTTTGTATCGATTGTCCTACATCTGTACTGACGATGTACGGCCTTTATTAACTTTCTACGGATCGTTAAAGTAGTGGGTCACTAATAGCCTATAAAGTCACTAATGTAGAAGACTAAGGACCTAGACATCTATTTCAAATTCAAAATAGTAGTGGACAAATATCTCTATGTTCCGATTTAAAGGAGTTTATTTATCATAGCAAATCTTTATTTTGTAGAAGGAGCTTCCTTCATGCCACAACAATAAATATTTTGAAATATCATCATCAGAAACTGGTCTTGAGAAAATTACCTTCAATGCTTCTAATGAACTTTTTTTTTAATTTCTTCGACAAAGTCACTTATTTTAAAATCCTTGCTATTAATTTTTTATAAACATCATTAGCCAAAAACGTCCGCTCTTGGACATAGGACTCCCTCAAGCATATGGGCCATTTCTCACCACGCGGGCCCAGTGCCGGTTGGTGGAGAGCCAGAGCCTCAATTGTTGATTATCATGGTGAACCGCATGCAAGTGATGTTGACTTGAATTCTGTGAGATATTATGTGGGACTCTTACACCCCGTCTTTTTATAGTAATACAAAATAATAGTTACCTTACCCATACGGTGGCTATCATAACAAAGATGCCCGCGGGACTCAACGCTATTTGTACAAGAACCGAATGGTCAAATCATGAAACAAATTAATTCAATAAATCGCTTTGAAAAATTAGATTTTAAACGATAAGGATTTAAAATTCTCAAACTGTAATTTGTATGATTTATGCAATAAGAAACAATCTCACAAAATCATACATTTACCAATACAACTCTTACACTAAAATTACCATAAGTTTTGTTTCTTATAAGCTCAAATACAACAAACATATAAATGTAAAATTTTTGCATGTAGAACTTACCTTTTTGGATCCGTAGTAAATGAATGGACATAACAACATATAGCCATAGAATATATGAACCCCGTTTTGATGAAGCATAGTTTCTGAAAATTCCGGGTTCCTCAAATACCTAAGTTGTTCCCTAAAACTATGGTCTCTTGCGTACAATAATTTGGGATTTCGAAATTTGGTGACTGAACTTGTCTACTGAACGAGTTTGAGCATAGTACACACGGTTCCATCGTTTTGTAAGACAAAGAAAGTGCTAAAAATGACTGCCTCTGTGTGACAAATTTGTGTGTATTGCAGAGCTGGATACTAATCCAGGTCCTAGAACCATCACTGAGAAGATTTTTATGAGTAGACATTGTTTCGAATATCCTCCAGAAGACATCAATAGCAAATACAAAGGCTGTAACTATTTTAGTTGTGTGATGCGGTTTTTTACTCTTCTCTTTCTATTACTTAAAATAATAATTTCACGTGTCGCATATTTGAAAGAAAATCACTAGATTTAGTTTAAAAAATACGATGTTGTAGTCTCTTTACTACTTCTCAACATTCACCAGAAAGAGTTGGTAAGGATTGTAAAAAAGATTAGCAAAAATATAACAAGAGAAAGTTACATGTTGCTTGAAACCTTTATCATATTAAGTTTATAGGGTGTACTACACAAAGCGATAATTTGCGCGTTTCTATTGATAGCCGGAGGTCAAGGTTCAAAGTCGGTGTTCACAGAGCCGATAAGAAGCTGATTTTCTAAATGTAACTGCCTACACGGCGATGCGGTTTACTGAAACATGAAAATCCTCGGTCGATTTCGAGGTTGCATGCGGTGGAGTTTCCGTCTCTGCCTTCTCTCCTATCATCCCTTTTTTTACCGTCTCTATCTCTCTTATCAATCTTTTTAAAGTCTTCTTTTTACCTTTTTTCCCTTAATTACAAATCTATTGATACTCACCTTGATTTTCATCAGGTCGATAGCTGTAAGTGGTCTCCAACTATCGTAATAATTAGCGAGATTGCTGGTGACTTAAAGGAGCAGCAACAGTGACTGATAATGACATCGGAGCGTCAGAGGGTCGTGGTCGTATTGATGAAGGTCCTGTAGCCTTTAAAACGCTAAAAAAATTACCACAAAGCCTTGAACTGCCTCCAAAAGACGACATAAAAAAATACTCCTACAATCGAGTCCCCATTTTTAACTTCACATAAAAACTTTTAATTTCCATTCGGGGCCCCTGCTCGTGCCGCTTCCTCCATACACATAGAAATAAAGCTTCGGAATTGCTGACATAATTTTACAAGGACGATCAGATCCACCCCGATGTCATCCCCCTACATCCCCCCTTTCCATCACCCCTCCATACGCCCCGGCCCGCTTGGTACTTTGCACGCAGCAATTAATCTTTTTAGGCGTCGTTTCATTAACAATGAGTCGCGAAAGCTAATTACTTCAGCCATTTAAGTTATTAACATGACTGATACACGGAAAACCTTCTTCTTTACCTAGTACAGAAATAGACAGGTCAAAGTTTAAGTTATTTTAGCTGATCTTGGCCTTTGATAAATACGTGGAGAATGTACATTTGACACGATCAGGTCGTCTAAGTATATGAGTTTGCTTGTAACAATGAATTAGTTTAAGATGAAGGTTTATGATGGTGATGAAAAGAAAAGTTGTGAATTATTTCGCAGGTAACCGACTTCGCTAGTTTGAGGAAGGAAGTTCATGATGATGATGAAAAGAAAAGTAGTTATTTACAGCGAAGTAAACAGACTCAAGCTAGTTTGGGAAAGGATGAGGATGAAAAAAGGTAGTGACTTATCTCATAGTATATAGACTTAAGCTGAAGACATTTGTTTTATTTCAGGTCAGCGAATACAAAATTTAGGTATCTTTAAAAAACATTCATGCTCGCATTATTTCAGTATATAAACGATTTTTTCATCCATTATTTTTTGATGAATACAATTTTATAAAGTGGCAACTTTATTATAAATTAAATCTTGAACATCTGTTGAGTGGCTGGCAACACTGAAACTTGTTACGCTTGTACAGCTGTGTGCTGAAAACTGAATTGAAACTCTTATCAACCGCAATTCATTCAACTTTTACTTTACATTAAACATTTCAGTTCCCGTTGGCCTAATATTTAATTCATTATACTTGAATGTCAATTAAGTTATATTTTTAAATAAAGGAACTATTTTAAGTTAGTTGGAACATAGATATGATATATATAAAACCTGCGATAAAGAATTTGATTTATTCAATACATTATAATTCGCTCACATCCCGGATTCTTACTCGGTATACGGATATATAAAGTACAGTCAATTGTATACTGCGTATCGATAATTTATTAAAGCAAGATTTTTTTAATCATACAATTATTAGCTTTTTGTTTTAAATAAAAATATTCGAAATTTTAAGTAGCAAAAGACGATCTACAATGCGTAAAGATGGGATGACTTAGAAAATATGTAGTCTATTGAGGACGAAAATGGGACAACGACTAGAAAACGATAATGTAAGTTTATGTTCAACAGTGGGCATCAATGATGATGATAATAAAGCTACCGTTATAAAAGCTTGTCAAGTAATTCGTCTTACCAAAAGCTTGGGGTTGTCAGTTGTAATGTTTGTGTAGAACCCTATAGGAGATATCATTCCTAATAATATAGTATTTTTGCCATGTATAGGTTACATTCATCCGTATAGATCTAAGTTCTCAGGTATATTATGAAGAATTGCTTTAAGCCTGATGATTCATCCAAAAAGAGAAGCAGAGTAGGAAGCAGAATACTATTTTGTAACGTAACATTTACTTTGCACTTGAGTGTACTTAAATATAGTCAAGGTAACTTAACATTCACCGGGCGTCGTTACCGGTGCGCGTGCGCAGTTTGACAATTTGATAGTATACTAGTTTTAGCGGTTGGCTTTGCACGACGCTCCGTTCATTACTTTGTATAGATCCGTTTCCTTTCATTTGCCATTCGTTCAAAATTGACAGTGATTGTTTTAATGAAATAAAATTTTATAGATTTTATCACGTTTAATTAATTATTAGCCTCACGTTTAGAGTGCTTTGCAGTAGTCATGGTCATGGCAATAAAAAGCTGACAAATATCCTGACGTCATACTCATAACTGAGTACCTGCAGTATTTAATTATTGTCTACAGCCAGATCTGCATAGAATAATCCCAATGTATCTTGCAGTCTTTTAGAGGTATGTTTGGTGTAAGATTTGATTTCATTAATAATGGGATACGAATCAGTTTGTGTCACTCATCATCCTCACCATCTTCTGTATTGAAATTAAGATATTTTTTTATTCGATGGCTTCGCAGATCATCTTTGATAGAAAATGGCATAGACTGACTAATATACAATTGTTGCAGTAGTTAATAGTAATATTCCAACTCTCATATCTTGGTAATCGAAACAACAATGCTATTTTGGAAACAGATTGATGATACGATGATAGAAACTATCCCGGCAAGGTCTCAAGTCTCAGGATTTTAAGTTCAGCAGACACGAAATCAGAATTAGAAAAAAAAATTATCTTAAAGGCATCTAGTTCAGGTACGTTATAGGAATGTGCTTTGATAAATGTATTTAAATTTATTTTTGTAGGTGATTTTTCTTCACTAGGGATCAGTAATTTACTAGTCATTCTTCTAAAACTTCTCGAGTCTTCCGTAAAATTATTAACTTTATTAAAAAATATTATGAATTTAGTATTTATTACAATCATTATAATTAAAATTATAACCTGCTATAAATTATAATTCTTCACGCATATATTACAGGTCGTTGTCTTAAGTTCCCTGGCCGGCAGTATCGATTTCAACAGATAATTTACCAGCTAGATCACTGAATAAATTTCTTTACTGCACTGCGATAATAATCTTACCTGTAACATTCTATTGTTGAACCCATATATGGTGTGAATTACAAAAGCTACGAGAGACTCCGGCGCTTTTAAGGCGCCTTAGCATTTCATGAGACCGTTCACTGTTTCTCGCTACTATCATTACATAGAACTACTTTTATTGACAAACAAATACAAAAATTATTTTTATTATGCATTTACAATGAAGTATTATTTTCATATAATAGTCCCTTGATAACCAGGAACAGCTATGAATATCCCTGATACATGCTTGGAATAGTGTAAAAGATAAGGCTCTCTATTAATCAACTTAAATCATCCATCGCTGGATTTCGTTGAAGTTCTCACAATATTGACTATCCACGATGTCAGGTCTGCTTTCAATGATTTTCGTCCAATAACAAAAATATTTCATTTACTGTTGACTGTCTACGATAATCTGCAACATCAGTATCTCCAATGATATTTAAGAAATAATAGTTCAAAGATTCTTGTTAAAAAAGAACGACACTTCACACTAGTGAACAAAAGGCATCACGCAGTCATTTTGAATAATGTAGATTTGGATACTAAATCTCTCTACAGTCGATCCGTCAAACTTATGTTCGCTGATGATGGTAGCGCTGATTCATCTTTGACGACGTATACACATCCTATACGAGGCTCACGGCATAATATATATCAAATCAATTTATTTATTTAGCAGCAAAAAAGATTGAAAAGCTTTAACTCGATAAAGACCAAAACAACTCCTATTTCTACCACTAAATAGTATATTCACTAGCGAAATACCTGGGGTAACAAGACTTACACCTTACGATTCAAGCAGATGAATGCAATGTGGTGCAGTGTACATGATCTTAACCACGTTGTTATGAGCAGAGGTATCACTTACGTGAATTCCATGCTCGTCTCATCGCCTGATCGAATAAAAAGAGAAAAAAAGCGCAACAAGGCTTTGAAGCTTCCATTGTTGGAGAAGGCTCAGGTCCCAATAGTGGGGGTATAAAGTGGGTTGTATTTTTAAATGTAGCGATCCGTTCGTTAGTTATTGGATTAGTACAGTGATCCGCTTCACGGATCTGTCGCTGCTGCGAAGTCGTGCGCTGCTGCGGCGCGTGTCCGCTGCACCACGTTATGTTCCGACGCGAAATTCCCCGCGTTTATCGCCATCGTAAATTATTTACAACGAGATATTAGCTGCGTGGGCGATAATTATAAAGCGACTGTACAAATTTCATACATTCCAACGAGTAAGACGAAGTAGATAAATAATTTATTAGATCAAAACACAGAGGAGCATAAGTTAACAGCAAATCGAGCTAAACCAAAACACTAACTCTCATAGTAGAAGTAATAGTCATAGTTGGAATACAGTGTTTGTTTTTATTATTCATCGAGACAACGAGACGAGCAATACCATCACCTGGTGGTAAGTCATCATTTGCTCTTAAAAATGTTAAGTTTCGTTATCCAGTAGTTTCACTAGCTAAAGCACCCTGTAACGAGAATACAGTAATGTTTGCACAATACTGTTTAAAGCTGAGATGGTACCGCCGGAAACAGAGACATGACACCAATAGCAATGCTACTATTTCAGCAGTTTGACAATGAGCGGGGTATAGATCTGGGTATAGAAATCCTCAGTCACATATAAACTTCTTTTAATAGGCTACAGATTTGATGAATACTTCCGTATAACAAGACAAATAATCACGGAAGCAGTAGTCTTCTATCTCAAATGGATACGCGCACATGTACACAACAATCGATATAGATGACTCAGGGGCCTATTCCGTTTGGGACTACAAGTTTTTTTTTGGGGCGGCCTT
Organism: Pachliopta kotzebuea; assembly: GCA_018246255.1. Classification (NCBI taxonomy): domain Eukaryota; kingdom Metazoa; phylum Arthropoda; class Insecta; order Lepidoptera; family Papilionidae; genus Pachliopta; species Pachliopta kotzebuea. The sequence continues at coordinate 1,454 of DWLS01007765.1, read as the reverse complement.
GACTGTCGGCTGTCGGTTACCGGCTGGACGGCAGTTCATTGGACCTCGGACGGTACGACATTTTCGTCTGTCATTATGAATTCGCAAGGTTGATCTATGAACAAACAAATCATGTACAAAGAGCACGCGGTTAGCATTTTCATTAGCAACAGGAGACAGTTCCCTTACTGATGGCAAGTTTATCCAGAATCACTTTATATATATTAAAATTACTTTGTCTCTGTATCATAACAATCGTCTAACTTTTGTCGGTAACCGGCTAATACTTCAGCTCTTATAAGTTGATAGTCAGAACACAACGATGCTGTCATAGCAGCATATTTACGAGGGTAGCAGCTAGATATATTAGTTCGCTACTAACAAATGTAACCACAATATGTAGTTTCAGAATCGACTCAGCATGTTCTTTGTTAGAAGCCAAAGAAATATCTAAATTTTAGCTGAGTTCAGTAAAGCTGTCAACAGTAGGCTGAAATGATGATGATGAATCACTTTTTTTGTTTAAATCATTTTCTTCCCTTCACATATGTTCAAAGCAATTACTTATTGATCAAAACTAAAACTTTGATACAATATATTGTTCAGAAAATGTGGTGTAATATTTTCTTCTATTGTCACCCCTTATCGCAACGATCTGCTCGTTAGTGTCTCTATGGCTTGTGTACCGTTTGACACGTCATTATGACGGCGACGTGTGGGTTGGAATTGTTTCAAATCAAATCCACATGATTAACGGTAAACATGCCGAATAATGGTGCTGAAACCTTTTATATTATTCTTGTGGTATCACGGGGTCCTTCCGATAACAACCTGCCTCTTCAGGAAGACAGGGTCGTATATAAATTGAAACTACTTCACTGGTCGTATACACTTATACTACGCCACAGCGTATTACGGGAAGGAGTCAAGCTTCCCTTGGTAACCCAAGTCCTTGGTCTTGCCCTTTTAACAAGAGGTTTCTTTTTATTTACCATCTATGACCAAATATTTGTATTGAGATTCCAGTTTGAACTCCTCTGACATACAAAATATCTTAACTAACCAAATTATAAAAATGTTTGTTAATGTACCTTCTTTTATCAATTCACTGATATTTAAGAGAAAAACTAGAAAAAAATCGATTCAGTACTATAGCTGCTTAGATTTAGTTTTATTTTATTTAAGAAGCTTAAACTTGACATGAATTTCATATGACATTAAAAGAAAATCAAATCTAAGATGAAAAGAGCTTAGTTCAGATTCTAGACTGATGTTTTAAGGTACTTTCTAGAACTCTCTCAAGGGTTTAGATATATTTTTGCATAGGTTTCACATTCGTGTTTCTTTCTCCACCTGCAACATATGCCATGCTTTGATATAAACCTCATTTGAATGGTAGTAAACGCTTAAAAGGAATAAATTTAATTCAGTAGTTTTTGGTTATACTTTTAATATTTCTGGGTTTAATGACTTCA
>DWLS01007764.1:0-10449 GCA_018246255.1 Pachliopta kotzebuea | reverse complement strand
GCACTTCACAGCTCTCTTTCCCCCGCCCCCCATCTCTTTTCCCGCCGCCTCAATAATAGGGATGGCGACTTCTGTGGTTGCTTTTATTTTTTTTTCTTCTCAGTACAAATTTAGCCTAAATATTATCAGTTAGACTTAAATAACGTCCTGAAAGTTTGTTTTTAATATATCTATCCTAGAACAGATATTACTATCTATAGAAAAAATATATTGAAGACAGAGTTATACGGTATTTTTACCGTCGAACAGTAGTGTTAACAGTACTGTCCCGATTCAAAGAGCGCGGTAGTTACTTTACTGGGGTAACGAGACTTAAGTTCTATTCAATTTTATTTATATATGCGACGAGTCAACCACCTTGACGCAGAATGTGTTAGTTTCGTTCCCTTCAATACTTACAATAATGTTTGAACAGTTTGTCGGCTACAATAGGAGTGGTGGTACCTAGATGGATTGTGTATTAGACTTACCAATAGTAAACATACATTTATGTGTAACTTGTAACTCAAAGAGCTAAGCAACAGATGGTAGCCCTGATCTCTGGGGCAGGTCTTGACAGGGGATGGCTAGGTGACTGATGCCGGAGTCACATGTGCGGTGCCCGGGATGTGTTAGCCGGCTCACGCTTCACGGATTACGGATGTGTACATGTGTATGTGTGAGCTTGTGTGTGTGTGTGTGTGTGTGTGGGTAAGTAGATGACAATGTTCCGCCGGAGAAGGATGCATATTCCGCCAAGCGCGACCCGCCATTTCACACTGGCACCTATTCAGATTATAACAAAGCAGATTAAAAAAAAAAATTCCTCAACACTAGTTATGTTGTCATAAGAGAAAGACCGACAATGAACAAAGAAAACACTTACAGATAAACTGAAGTAGGAATCCGTTATACTCGGATAACAAATCAATTAATCACATATAGTTTATAAACTAGCCATAAGGAGCCATTGTATATAAGAAGCTAGTATTACTAAATAAAATCAGTTCGCTCTCAGTTTTTATTAACTTAACATCATAGCTTGGGGGAATAGTTCCAAGCATGTAGTTTTTAAAAACCCTTCCATTCGATGGCTCAAGCTAACTCGTCACAAAACAAAATATTCACCTGATGATTTTTTTTCGAATGAAGTCCATGCTTTCAGCCACTATTAAAGCTTCATCGAATCCTGAGCTCGCGGATCAACTTAAAACAATATATATATATAATATAAGAGAAAGGAGAGAGACGAGGAAAGAATATTTGGGGAAGGAGGAAGAGGTGAGAAGAGATGATTGTTAATATAGTTATACAGTACAAAATTGCGCTAGTCGTGATACATAAGTTGTTAAATCTCGTTACCACAGTAATTTCGATAGCTCACAACCGGAATTGGAACACAGTAATGTCTGTACTGTTGACTGTGGTAGCTATCTAGACAGAATTACCACCAGCATTATCAGTTATTATAACGCGAGTTCCATTGTTTATTATATCAGTGTGTACCAAGGAGGGGTCTTAGGCCTTATAAGTTAGCAATTCTGTTATTTAGGAGATTAGCTGATTTTTTAATTTTTCATTCCGTCGAATAAACAATACTATAAATATCTTTATTTAACTTGAAATTATTACAAACTTTACGTTTAAGTTAATGTTAGTTAAGAATTGGTTTTACTTTGTTTTTAACATGATTGTCATTCAGTAAACAACTCACGGGACCCAAACCTCACCTGCTCGTACACCCTGATAATCAACAAACTTGTCTCTAGCTCCCCACTAAACCACATTGAGCCAGTGTGTCTAAGCCGTGATAGTCTAGTGGTTTAAAAACCAGCATTCCACTCCGAAAGTACCGGGTTCGAATCTGGCACTAATGAATTGTTCAATTAATGTTCATTTAATATAACACCAAATGCTTTAAGATATGTATAAAATAACTTGGATATAAAAAAGGTGGTCATTTATTCTGTCGCAGCACACTGGTGCTGGGGTAACAGCTCTCCCTGGGATGTGCTCAGCAGCAGTGGAAAGAGACACCGGTGAGTTCAACAATGCACCGAGGGGGTTTTAGTGGGTACTAATCCAACATAACCCTGACTTCTCGCCCAGAAGCAGGACATAAATCTCACCACTATTAGGAAGGAGCAAATGTCTAACAGTGGATATCTATTGGATGACGATTGAATTTGTTGTATAATAATTTCAGTAGACCTGAAACAGTCCAGGGTTGCGATAACCCAGTTCAGTGACGTTGGCAATAAGTTCAGCTGCGGTGCCAACTCCGGTCGTGTTCCGGCGGGCCCCCTTCCGAATGCTCGCTTATTGAATTACCCGACCGCCGCGACTCGGTCCCGACTATCGATATCGGTAACTTAGTTACCGAGCTGCTGCAGGCCCTTCCTGGTACACCCTCCGGCGGGTACATCTGGCGGTATTACTAAAATACATACATCATACATTTTTATATTAATAATAATGTTATAAAAAGAAAAGGAACCATTAGATTCAAACAGCACAAGATCTTATTTTGTTGCAAACTTTACGAGAGACCTAAGTCCTAAGTTTTTAGTTAAGAATTTTTTAGTTATTCATTATATATACAGAAACAAAAAAAAATATTTTTTACCACCAAGCATTTGATGGTAAATAATAATTATACCTACAAAATACTGCTAAATAAACTTATAAACACTACTTAGTGTAGTATCTCATTGAGACAATTGTTAAGTCTAGTTATTGCGGTAATTTAATAGCTACAACCATTCCTACTGGAACATAGTAATATCTGCACAGTACAGTCGGGCTGTAATAGGAGCTGCGGTGATACCTAGATGATACAGTAGTCTGTCACCAGTATATACTAGTATATAATACAATGAGAGTATTTGAAAGGTTATAGTCTTCAGGTAAACCTCACCAATCTGAATTGGGCTAGCGTGGTGAGAGAGGGCCCAATAGGCTCATCATCATGAACAGCCTGCGAAAGTTCTGTGCTGGATATAGGAGTAGAAGAAAGTCTGCCACCTTTCAAACTTCATATATAGCTTCTAATTCGTAAAGGAGACCTTTTCAAAAGCAACCGTTTCGCAATTTCGTGTACTTACAGTCGCTACTTTTTTGGTATAAAATTAATAGCAGTGGAGTATTGGCTGATGAAGAATCTTCAGGTTATTGTAACCAGTCTTAAATATATTTTGTTACCATATTCATCATCATCATATAAACTTCTCAAGCAGTTCTTGATAGAAGACCCTTTCAATAGACTCAACATCCTTGTGGTTAATGTAGTAGATGTTATATTGAGAGATATAGATATTTATACATATATATGTAGAACTTAAAGCAGTTAGTTATATGCTAAATGTCTGGAACTGTGCCTAGGAGATATTTTAGCTGACATTATGCACTATGAACTTTAGCCTAAAGTTAAGACGTTTGAATTAGTCCAGTTTATATATAGGTTACTAACTTCGAACGAAATATTATCACTATATATATTTAAATAGTTTTAAGTGGTTATAGACCCACACCAGCCTCACCTGCTCCTAACCTAGTGTTTTGAACGCTTGCCTTCCACGCCGAAGGTACCGGGTTCGAATCCGGCCTGAATGAATTTTCAATTTATGTGTCAGTTAATATAACAACTAATATCATGTGCTTTAAGCCATGTATCCAAATATAGTCAACAAGTATTAAATAATTGGTATAATTATAATAATATATATATATATTCTTCGAGGCTTAGGTATAAAGACAATGGGTCCATATCGATCCTGGGACAATTCGCAGCGGGTTTGTGGTCAACCCGCCCCCTCCCCGAACCCCTCGCCCGCCGCGATGGTTTTATGGTTTATGGAACAATGCGGGACGCCGGTTCTTTTTATAACGCCACCTGATGAGGGGTGGGAGACCTTCCGTTCCTTTTATTTATTGTAGCATTGTTTTTAAAATATATTACCTTTCATATTATTAATTACATAACTACGTAAGATTTAAATTTTACATTGTTATATTAAAACTACTAGTTGCCCGTTGCATTCGCAACTAAAAAATTAAATTAATAAATTCAAAACGTTTTTACTATAAATAAATAAATAAATAGCATACTTCAGTCATTATGTTGGTATCGCAACATCCCATTCCGCACGGACGCACGTCAAGAATAAGAAGATATTAATGATGCAGGGTTAGGGATAGAACATGAGGCTAGCGTGGTGAGAGTCGGTCCAAATCCCAACATTGTACGATGCCTATGTCCAGCAGTGAAAGTCTATCAGCTGATGATGATATTAAAAAGGTTTCAATAACAGATTGAAATTAATAAAAATCTTGCTAAACAGACTATGAAGATTATTAGCTAAGAATACTTAGGTTTTATTGTAAACTGTTTAGTAGATTTACTAAGTTAATGCGCTTTACCACGGACCACATCGCCAGTTAACATCAGGCGAGATTTTAGTCAAGCATTAACCTATGCATAGTAAATTAAAATAGTAGAATACGATAATTTTATGTCTAATGCGTATAGTAACAGCAATTCGAAGAACGGCTCATCATCATGAACAGCTAGTGAAAGTCTGCCACCTTTCAAACTTCATCTATAGCTTCTAATTCGTAAATGAGACCTTTACAAAGCAACCTATCCGCAATTTTGTGTCGTTATAGTCGGTGCTTATACTCTTTTGGTGTGAAATTAAACCTATCGTCTAACGTATTCCCACGTACTATCTAACAGTAAACAGCATTAATATGTACCGACCCTTATCTCGTGCCTACTCCCAACAAAAGCCGGCGCGATAAAGCCTCACCCGCGCCCGGTGACCCGCCGGCCGCCCCCTCCTCTTCCCTCCCAAACCCTCCCTTCCTCTACTTGCCGCTGTTAATTGTGGTCGTTTGCCTGCTGATGACTCCTGCGCTTTCTTACACCGACTTTAATATCGTCGGAGTATATTTTGCGTGAAGATCAAACTCTCATTTCGGCCGAACACTTCCACCGGGATAACAGTTCGCAGAAAGCGAACGATTATTAAAGATCTGATGATTAGATTGCTTATTTCATCGTTATCATCAATTTCGTTCACTTTTAAACCAAAGCTTTTCCAATCTACTTCTCTGCTTTTAATTATTTAATTTGAGCATCATTAATGTTTATTTTCATTATCATCATTCCAGCAGTCCTTAGCTGAACAATGGTCTCTCTCAAAAAACGCATGTAGCCCATGTTTTGCTATATGTTTATATTTAATATGAACTGTTTGAGAATGCTAACTTCCGAAACCGACTGAGAGATCTTTTAATTTGACATCAGATAACCTAACAGCTTATGATCTACAACATTTCTAGTATGATGTACATGAAATTTTAGAATTAGGTTTAATTATTAACTTTGTAATTTAAGTAAATAAAACGGTTACTAGAATGATTTTTTGATAATTAAGATAGTAGCTTGATGAATTTTTAGTTTACGCAGATTTAGAATCTATTAAACCTGTATCCGGTGAAGCTGCAGAAGTCGTCAACAAGACTAACAGCACAGATTCCATTTAAAAAAATAATATAGTAGCAATTAATGTTAACAACAGATACCCCACGGTAAGAATTAAAAAAAAAACAGATCTCAGCTGAACGCCAGCTTGCATGTAGGTGTGAATTATTTTTCCTAGACCTAAATGGAGCGTAAATCCAACAGGCCCGCTTGTTCGCTGGCCTATTGTGCTCGCACGAACACATCGGCACACTCCTGGCATGCATGAGCACCCCCATCCGGTCGATCGTAAACGCTGACCATCTGGAAAACCCTGGACGGCATTGAGATGCGAAAAACTCAGCACTATTTTAAACTGCTACAATTAAAACGTTCGTTCTAACAACTGTACGTTGTTAACATTCATTTTAATCAAGTTAATTGTAAATATTTCATCGTCAAGTCCAAATTTAGCTTTAACATCACCCACTTGGTATTGTGATCGTGGTTGAAAAATCTGCATTTCCACCAGTTTACCTAAACCCACGAATTGGAAATCGAATATTATAAGAGTATTGCTATGTTAAAATATGTGAGCTGAAGTTTTTTAAGCGATCACTCTTGTCCACAGGTTCATGGTTACTTAGCACAATTTGAAATCTATGATCGAATGCTAGTCCAATAATTTTTTTTTACTAAATACTATATCCTAGTTATATTCCGAAAAAATCCATGCAACCTTTTAAAATGTATCAGTTCGCTAGTTGTAAATCTCTAATAATAAATTCTATTTAGTACATGAGGGATGTAAGGGGTCCCACACAACAACTCACGCTACCCAAACGAACCTAATCTGATCGTGGTGCACCCTGCTGATCAACACACGAGGATCTGGCTACCCACCAACCAGCACTGTGCCCGCGTGGTGGAAGACGACCTAAATAATTTTGGAGAAAGTCGATGTCTAGTCTATCTGATGGTGATGATAATTCGTCTTTGTTGCCGGAAACGGACTAGGTAGTTACCTCTGCAGCTCCTATTTCTATCGATTTCAAGGTATATACATTAAATTAATTTAGCTGAACCGAATTAAAATGTATCTAGGTAGACGTTTCGTTTTAAATTTTTTTGTCATACCGAATCCAAAGTCTGCACCAACAGTGCCTTCCGTGTACAAATAACCCTTTCTATTTCTGTCGAACGCTGCCGCGTAAAATATTCACAATCGGAAATCTGAAACCCAGCCCGACCCTCCGCTAAGTCGGGCCTCAGCCACACTTGACAGGTAGGTGAGCTTCCCCACAATAGATGGGCCCTGATCGATAACCCGACGGAATTATTTAGGACCACTTTTTTATCGCATGTGAAATGCGTCACAGTTTTTTCAACTATTCCTTTCATTTTTAATTTTTGCATAGAATACTGCCTTACAGTTTACTTACTATAAGACCATGTTTGCACCGTAAGTCGTAAATCTCCGTCAGATAGAAGCCGCCTAGTTAGGTAACACTACAGCTCCTATTTCTACCGCCAAGTTATAATCTTCTAACATTACTAAGTCCTGTTTTGAATAGTGCTGTATTCTAGTGAAATTACTGAGGTAACGAGACTTAACACCTTGATATAACGAGTGTGATGTAGTTCAGTGTATATGATCTTAAATAGCACCGCGTTGTTATGGGCAAGCGTAAAACTTACCATCCGGTGAAGACCTTAATTGACTCGTCTCCAATTCGAATAAAAAATGCTTATTGCTCTTACTTAAATATAATCATCTCATTAAACTTTTTACACAGAGATCCGGTTTAATTAACTTTACCAAGCAGGTTCGGGATCATTGATGAGGATTCTCCAGAAATACCGTAGCAATTCCTTCTTAATGGTCAGCAGCTACCACCCTTGTGTGTTGCGACTGTACATGAGCGTCAGTGATCACTTTCCATCATGTGTATTTTCTGAAAAGTCTAGGTCCCAAAGCAGCTCTTGTTCCTTCAGTGAAACTATAGTATGCTAATCTTACTGTATTTGCATAGTGCTGTAGTAAGTGAAGTTACTGTAGCAACGTAGTTTTTCATTTTATGCCTTATACTAACGTGTAGAATGTGGTGCCTTGTACATAGTTTCATCTAGCACATGTAATAGAAATCTGTATCACTTACCATCAGGTGAAAATTTTATTTCTCTCGTTGCTTAGTGATAGAAACGTAAAAATCAGAAAAGATAGATTTTGTTCATATTTGTTTGTTTTGATAGTTTCCTAAAATGTGAAGGATCTAGAAGTCCATTAAGTTCATATACATGTTTGTTATCTTAGAGCATTAAGTGAGTTTAAATTTGGGAACTTGAGTTTAGCTCCCAGGTTACCGAGATATCAACCTCTTAACGTAGGTCGTGAATCTGACGCTCCTGTCACTGATTATGCTGCAGCAGCACCAACTATTTGCTAATTATGTTTGGCGCTATTCCTGTCTCCGTTCGCATTGCGGGCGAATCTACAAAATATCTATATTGTACACTGCAGCAGGGTTTAACTTTGCGGTAATTAAAATTTTAGAGACCAGTGCAGTGTTCCTCAATTTGCAGGCTAATTGTATATATACCGTAGTAATTTATTGTGTTACTATTAAAGTTTTTGACCTAACCTTGTATGTTCTACTGGTGGTCGATATATGTTATGTAAGACCGTCTAAATACCTCCGCAGCTTTTAACAGTATTGTTAAAACATATATCGATTTAACAGTTACTAGTAAAATTACTGCGGTAATAAGACAAAAAATCTTGTTTTCAAGGAGACGAGCACAATCTGGTGCTGTGTATACAATAGCAATTAGCACTGTATTGTTGTAGGAAGGTGGATCATTTACAATTAGACGTAGCTACTACTCTTCGTAGACTATAGAATTTTTTTGTGGTGTAAGGGGTCCCATACAACAACTCACGGGACCCAAGCCATCCTCACCTGCTCGTACACGCTGTTAATCAACAAACGAGGCTTTTTCTCCCCTCCAACCCGCATTTGGTTAGCGTCGTGGCAGATGGCAGAAATCCTCCTATTATTGGGGGAGGCCTATGTCCAGCTGTGGGTGGACGTTTATCAGCTGATGATGATGATGATATAGGATTTAGCTTGTTATTCTGGCTCAACTATGAGTATATGATTTTGGATATATAAAATCACAGACAGTTGGTCTTTATTTATCTATGCGAGCCAATAAAAATAATACTAGAAACGTCGACAGTAGATAGGGTGCACCAAAAAAAAAATTGGTGGTGGGGTAGACATACGGCGAAGTTTAATATTTTGCGTGAGATGTGAGAATGTGTTGTTAGGGGTTGCGCAAATGGCGAGGCGGGCAAATGTTCCGCGCCGGGCAAACACGGAGGCGGGGAATGTTCCGCGGGCAAATAGAGACGGGCAAACAGGCCGCGGGCGGGTCTCGGTCTCGGTCTCGCAGGCCCCGGCTCCTGTAGGGTTGCCACACTACTTACATATAACTATATTATAATTTATTTTATTTAATTGATGCAATCACTATAACTTATATTTTTACATGATTTGTTTTAAGTTAAATAAAAATTTAAAAAAATATATTAAATCAAAGTTTTTGATTCTGTTATATTAATGCAATTATTCTTGTACACTTTGTATTCCTTCTTTTAACATTCTGTGCGGAATCTCCTTTATGATTTAACTGATTTGAATTTTTTTTTATTTATTTATTTTGCTTTTATTTCTCGGACTATAGCCGGAGATGTTATTTGCTAATAATATATTTTTTACTTTAACAATTGTTATTTCTTCTTCTTAATCGTTCCAGTCTCGACTGGTTGTGGTCATAAAGTAGTAGCAGTAACATGTTCCACCAGGCGCCACCAGTCTTTGTTGATTGCTGTCTTTTTCATACATTCGTTCAAAGGTACTTCTACCTCCGCTCTGATCTGGGTCCATCTCATGGGTGCTATAAATCCTGTCTTTTCTTACTTTATCTTGAGAATTGTTACTATGAGTTGTAATAATAAATAATATTAAATTTTTATATTTTCATGTATTTATTTATTTGTAATTTTGGTTTTTTATATACATTTCTCCTTCCTTTAGTAATTGTGGACTAAAACTCATTTACATCATTAAGATTTTTTTTGCTTCTTCTATTTTCTATCATTCCATTTCCTTCGTTATCTCGGTCATCCATTCTGCTTTTATTATTCTTTCATCACTATTTCTTTCACTATACTTCCTTATTTGATTTCTTTGTTATACTTTTGGTGAAGATTTTATTTTTCGTCACCCCTGATAGAGTTTAAAGCCCGTACTTGGTCGTCACTTAGCAAACATCTCGCTCCCATACGATCTAACGCGTCTGGGCAATGTTGTGACACTCCGCAACTTGGGGGACCTTAGCACATAAGGTCATTCTGAGTTGGATATAGATATGCTTTTGTTACGCCTGGGGTCTGTCTAGGTTCACTGAACCACCACAGTCCACATTTCAACCTGACGAAAGCGTGGACATGAAAATGTATGTTGTGTATACTAATTAGCACCACACCCTGTTTGTTGCTTTGTTGTAATAAAATCGTGCGACGCAAGAGGTCCCACGCAACAACTTACAGGAGCCACCAGCTCGTAATGAAGCCTGATAATCAACAAAGTCAGCTGTCGCTCCTCACCAAGCCGCATTGGGGTCAAATATCTTCATTATTGAGACTGGCAGTACAGCAGTACACGTAAATCGGCTGATGATGATTAAAAACGTTATGATATTCGAATCTATATTAATTTTGGATTTTAATTATTACAGACAGAAATCTAGACTTTATTTGGCTGTGTGGACCTCATGAGAGGGGCGAGAGGGAGGGAAGGGGTTATGGAATATTCTATATAGAGTTAGAATCCAGCTGCGGCTCAGTTCGCAGACGGCTCTAGACATCACAATAGCTTTGTAACTCTATTTGGACTTTGGACTCCAACGTTTGACGTGAGAGCGGGGGAGGCTGACTCTAA
>DWLS01007763.1:0-10451 GCA_018246255.1 Pachliopta kotzebuea | reverse complement strand
GTGATGTGATCTCCGAAGTAGAGCCTGCGGTCGAGTGTAACCCCGAGGTATTTGACCGAGTCCTTCCAGGGGACGGGCCGGGCTACTATGAGGTATTGTTGATGTTAAGAAGGTATTAAATATGGACTTCTTTTCTATATAAATGTGTTCAAAATAGAATTTATTCCCACATAGATATTTCGAATGCTCATTCTTATACAAATTTATCACAGAACCGTAATGGTTACTAGTATGTATAGTTACAATTGGCTTGAACAGCAAAGGGTCCACAGCAGCTTTGAATAAATTTAAAGAACACAAGCGGTTAAAAATATCAAGACGTGCTTCTTGTGTTAAATAAATAAGTACAATTATTAGGTCTGTCTAATATCTAACCCCTTTTACCTTCCCACTTATATTTCTGTCCCTCCCCTAATCCTTGTTCCCTCGGCTTTCTCCTTTCCCTTATATATATATATTTGTAACATTGTTCAGCTTGCGGAGCCTTCGCGGTCATATTAGTGGCCGAAGGCAACAACATCATTCGAAAAAAAAAAAAAAAATTTATTTACTACCAAATTTTTCGTGAAAATAAAACTATATATTGACGCTACTGAGTGTTATATCTTTTTGCCTTAATAAATTAATCCCCTGGCACTCTTTTTTCCAATCAGTAAACTGCTTTGATATTGCGTTGTTCTGTCGGTCTTATATTATTATGTGTATTACATTTTCCTCAATAAATTGAAGTAGTAAAACTTGTTACTAAAAATGGACAACCAGCCGCTGTTACCGACATTCCCGTCAATTACTCTTACTAGCCACTTAAACTCGTTTACTTGAAATGGTTATTGGTATTTGGTCCACTTTAACGCTAATAAAAAAAGTATCGGAAACAATGCTATTTCATTCCTTTAAAATGTTTCACTCACTGACGGATTTTCCTTTTTCAAAACCCTTTTACATTTTATTGTAGTAAAGGTATGAAAAAAACATTAAAAAGGTTTGAACAATCGAGATTTAAGTATCAGTCGACATTACAACGTCTTAAACAAATCGTACTTCAAAATAATAAAAAAGAAAATAATCTACGGTGATAATTGATCTGGTGGGTCTTAGTTTAACAATTGTAGCCAGAACGATAAATCAGTGTTCCTGTAAACTATTTAAATGGAAACAGGTGATGCCAGCCGGGAAGTTAGGATAGCCACATTTGTGGAACATACATTAAAAAATTTAGTTTTATCTTAAGGTCGAATAAATACATTTATATATAGCATCGGGTATTCTTCCTACAATTTTTTATTAAAAAAAAAAAAATGCTTAAAAGACGTTTCCTTTTATGAAGTAACGCTATAAACCTTATAGTCATCAAATGGTATATGACAACGCATAAAAATCAATAGAATGGAGCATTTCCATTGCCTGAATTAATACAAAATTATGATTAAAGGAAAAAATTATACAAAATAAATTTTATTAATACTATTTAGATGACAAGCAGATTTTAAAAAGAGCATTGTATTTGTTATTTGGCGTCGTTTATTAATTTCTATCATGATATTCATCATGATCGTATTGTTTTTTCAAGTGGTACATCCCTGATCTTTGGCTATACATATCACATACAAATTGTTCTTTCTCTATCAACACGTATGGTGAAGTGTCGAATGAAGAAAAGGTGTGTCCGTGTGAATGTTGATAAAACCTTTGCCACTTTAAAGGTAACAATAGTGAATATTTTCAATTCGACGAAAGCGTATTGTTCATGGCTCGCTCGCCCGAACATGTGGAATATCTCATTACGTTACAATGACTGAACAGCGCAACGTGTCTATTTTTTTTGTGTGCTCAGTATATGGATAATACTCAGATTTAGTTGAATTAAATCTTTTAAAATTAAATGAGAATCCTTTATTTAGATTTTTCCTACACTATAGGGAAATTTACAAATGGAGTGTTACATTTAAAATATAATTTAGATGTGGGAGATAGAAGTGCAAACTAGGATATCCTCTGCTAGGCGACTACTTTCTGTCTCTCTTGGGCAAAGTGTTTATGTACATAGATGTTTGTTGGTGTGTATATATGATGTATTTTATAACAACAGTTCTATTTTTTACCACTACATTTTTTTTACCACACAAATTATGCATAAGTTTACTTCCTACGTGTCTGCTCCTTTCAAAAGTTGTTAATCTTGTACATATTTTATTACAAGAACGTATGTAAGATGCGTTAAAAAAGTATTTACAAAAACGCGATTATAAATCGGTAATTAGACTAAGCTATTTGTTATTTTAATACCTTAGTCAAGGTGAATATTAAGTCACTGTATATTCAAAGCAAAGCGGCTAGATAAATGTTTTTCGAGTGAATTGACAAGCACACGGAATGGAATAACCATATAATCTCATTACACGTATGCGGAACGCAAACTATTATTGAACTTCACGGCTTACAAATTAAAGTCATAAATCATGAATAAAGCGAGGTACTGCTCAAGACTAAGAATTGTGTCTACAGCCGAAGAAACAACAGCGACAAGACATTTTGAAAACAAGTATATAGAATATAAAAGAAAATACTCCACCTTTACCTCATTGGTAACTTTCTGTATATTACTTGATAGACGATCTTATTCTATAGAGAAGCGAATAAAATTATAATGCCTTACAAATTGAATCACAGTAATGTTTCCACTACTAGGTACCTAGACGGTTTCTGGCAACAAACACCTACCACCAGTCTATAGACCACCTAAAGATTATTTACGTTTTCTCATAACTATATCGAAATTTAAGACCATTTTAAATAATACATAGCACCGACTAAAAGTTTTTGAGGTGAGCACCGCACGATAATACCTACATTTTGTAAAATTTTAACAATAATATCAATAAACAATGATGTCATCGAAGCGTTTTATGCGGGTGTTTACAATACGGAGAGAAAACGGGTGATGTCGGCACCCAAGCTTTGTTCTTTTTTCGTCAATGTTCCACTAATAACAATTACAGTTCAATTAAATCCTTCACAATTTGAAAATCATAAAACTCACGTCGATAAATTGCTTTGAAATGTGCCTGCTTGCAATTAGGGTAATTTTTCTTCGTGGCGTAGTAATGAACTTAATTTTTCAATTAAAAGTAACATTATTGTGAGCGCGAATTAGGCCAATTAGACTTACGTGAGGGCAAGACAGCGTAGTGCTAGCTGCATTAATTTTATGGCCTGTGGAGAAATTTGTAATGATTACACGTTCATTACACAATACATTCTCGTCCGAATTACCATAATGTCTAAAGACAAAGGTCTTTAATTCGTGCTTGCAATGAGCCTCACAAAACGATCAAAGTACATACAGAGCGCAATGTAAAGAGCTAAACTCAGGCGTAGCCTGCGTGATCGAATGGGGTACGTGCATATCTATAGGAGAACTAAAGTCACTAACATCAATCAGAATCATAAACTTAGTAAAAGTCGCGGAATCCTCAGGGTACGGATAGCGCAGAACCGATCGGTGTAGAAATTACTGAAGGAGGCCTATGCTCAGCAATAGGCGTATTTATGCTGATAATGTATTGTATTTATAATTATTACTTATTTTAATCTAAACTAAGCAAACGAGTAAGTATTGTCTATTAACAAAATTAGTAAGCAAGGGTATCTTGCATGCAACTGCAATAGCATAGAAATTCTATTTCAACGTAATACTAATATTATTACTGTGACGACTGCGGAATCCTGTTTTATCTACCATACAAATTGTGTCCAGCCAGACCATTTCAGAATTTTGGTCAATCTCTCAAGGTAAAACGTATTTAGTTATCTTAAGTACACTGCATTATCTCGTGAACTGACTTCTTTGTACCAGGTGCATTGCAGTAGCATATTATACTTCAAATGTTTAAGTGAGACCAAAAAATCTATTAAACGTATTCTTACTTTAATAGTAAAATAAAGGACACTTTCTCCTTTTTTAATCAAGTATTTATTTATAAATCTAAATGGCAAGAACTATCTAAATCTTCATCTTTTTAGCTTTGTTGTAACATTCCACTGCGTAATATTTACTTCTACACCATTTTACCAACCATTGTCAAAATTATTATGCGAATGTATTTGGACTAAATGGGTTTGTTCGCGTTAACCAATTTAATATATTTTGCCTCGAAGTGTCGTTACAGTGTGTAAACTGCAAACCAATTTTATAAATATTCAAAATTTGGTCAACTTCTGGTTAAGAAAAAGTAAGACTATTCATAATTTTATACAATTTAAATTTAATTACGACTTAGTTATTAATGAGGGGAGATCAAACAACACTCTTTGTCCGATAAACATTGAAAACATAATTATTCGTTACAACTAGCTATTAATGATACATATAAAATCAAAATCATTTGAGGGAATAAACGATCATTATAATCTCTAGGAATTATATGCAATACTAAAATATCGAACGTTTAAATTAACGTCTTTCTTTCACACCGGTGTTGGTACATGTATTAGAATTTCTAGTAAAACTTACTTGATTCGCCCGTGAGCCACAGTAGTGACAACATGTTCGAACGAGCTCCAGCCAGCTTTCGTTCATTGTACTCCCGCTGTGTTTTTCGAATCGAACCTTTTGTTGCGATCGCCTCTTAATGCACCTAGTGTTGCGCCGCTCGACACCACTCACCGCGTAATTACTACGCGTGATCTTTTACGCGGGCCTGCGAGCCACCCGCGCGCGTTAATCGCCCCCCTCCCCGCACCGTTTTGCGTGGTCCGCGTCGTCCTTACGGTCACCGCGGACCGTTAGGTCGCGCACCACCTGTGCGTGCCACCTGTTTGCGCCATTACCGCCAGCTTTTGTTTATCGCCGCGTCTAAGTTAACTGTGGTGTTCGGCCCGTTTCATCATTTAACTTCTTTTATTAATCGTGTACCACGACAGTGCTTTTCTGCGGGGGGATCCCTGGTTAGTGAGCACTGTAAAAAAGGTACGTACCCCAGTCATAAATCTATTACTTTATCTCGGCCGACTAATAATTCCTGTTCCTTTCGTTCCTTTTTCACCCGCCACTCCTGGAGCTGCCTGGGTCACCATGGCGGACTCTATCGGGACGTAATTTATTGCGTACTGTAAGGAGCACTCACCGAAGCTATGGGTGGGCTTCGAGGCGCACCTAAAGGCCTTGCAGGGCAGGTTGGCGGCTCCCGACTGCCCCGTCGCTCCCGCCTCTAGCTTTCCGGGGCCCTCTGCCCCAATCTCTCGTCCTCGCCCCGCTTCGCCGTGCAGCGCAAGCTCTGCACCGGCCTCCGATAATGAGACCTCCGACATGGAGGTCCAGGCCGCCCTCGATCCCTCGTCGTCGGATGACGAGGGATTCATTAGGGTACAGGGAAAGCGCAAGTGATCCTCCGCCCACAGCTCTTCCAGCCGAAAATCTCCGGCCGCCGTTCCGACAAAAAGTAGGTTCGCGCCGTTCCTCCCCTCCCGCGCAAGTCACGGTCGATCTCGCCGTCAAGGCGCCAAAGCCCCCACCGCCCGTCATCCCACAGGACAACGCCGCGTGGAAAGACCTGTCCAAGTGGTTCTTGGATAATAAAATCTTGTGCCCCAAGGCACAAAACACCTCGCAGGGCATCCGCCTGCATTTTACGTCCTCGGACGACTTCCGCTGTGCAACTAAGCACATGAGAGAGCTGAACCTCTGCTTCTACACCAGAAACCCCTCTTGCGTTCACCAAGTCCATAGATTGGTCGAACACGCCCTCGCGAGATTCACGCGTAAAAGGCCATACGACACGCTCGCTCTTTTCTTCGACACAGCGAAGGCTTTCGACAAGGTCTGGCACGACGGCTTGGTATACAAGCAGTACGCCCTCAATGTGCCGGACAGGCTCGTCTCCATCATCAGAGCCTTCTTGTCGAATAGCTCCTTCCGCTACCGAGCGGGAAGCGCCCACTCCTCCTGCCGCCCCATCAGGGCGGGAGTCCCCCAGGGCTCCTGCCTCTCCCCCCTCTGCTCGCTGTACACCAGCGATATCCCCAAGGACCTCAGGCTAATTCTCGCACTCTTCGCTGACGACACCGCTCTTTACTTCTCGGGACGCTATATTCGTTCCATGACGAAACGGCTCCAATCCGCAACCAAACGCCTCGGCACGTGGTTCAGGAAATTGAGAATCGACGTCAATCCCGAGAAGAGTGAAGCCATTCACTTCACTCGCTCTCGCAGTGTGCGCACCCTCGAATGCCCTAAGCGCATATACTTGTGACTTTTAAAAACTGTTTCATTGATACTGTTAGTTGTAATATACGCAAGGCATTGTTCTCTCACTCTCTTTTACTAGCCACTATTCTACATAGGGAGGTATGGCGTTGTTAATAAACAAAAAATTTAACATCGTCTCAAAACAACATTTGGTCAAACCGTATAATATTTGTTAATTGGACCAATTTCAACTTGATTTATTTAATAATTTTAAGAAATAATTATTTTATGTTCAATCCATTTATTTCTTTTTCAGATGTGAAAATTGTACCATAAAAATGACGCGAAACAGTTACGAGATGGACACTAATCGAATGTCACGCGGAGGCTCTCTTTTCGGCACTGATCCTCAACTACAACTAAGAAAAGCACTCAGAAATAATGACTATATTACTTTCAAAAAACTCGTCAGTTATGGCGCTGTGGATCTCGAGTACATTTATCCTTACCCGGATTATAAAACGTGTCTTGAACTTGCTGTTTTAGAATCAGATAAACAAGATTTTGTTAATCTTTTGTTGCAGCATGAAGTGCAAGTAAACAGAGTAAATGACAAAGACGGTAAAGCTCCTATTCATTTGGCTGTTGAAAATGGAAATCTTAATGCACTTAATGCTTTACTAGAAGATGACAGAATTGATGTAAATTTAAAATATAAAGGTAATACGCCTTTACTTATGGCTGTTAAGGCGATACAAGATATAGACGTTAACAGAGAACAAACCTTGACCATTTATGAAGATATGATAGAATTACTTTTAAAAGCAGGATGCAATATTAATTCTCCTGATAACAAAGGAATAACATCCATTTATTCTGCTGCAAAACAAGGGCTAGAGAGAGTCATTACTTTGATTTTAGACTATGCAAAAGATCCTATTGATTTGGACACTTACAAGGACATTAGGGGGCGGACAACACGCTACTACCTAAATGAGGCTTTTCCACATCTTTTAGCAAAACTTGATTTGTTACCTGAACAAGAAGATTCAATTGATGTCGATAAACTTTTCTTTTATCTAAATAGACATGAAGAAGACAAATTTATTCGCGATTATACTAAACTTATTAAGAAAAATGAACATCGACAAGTTTTGGCTACACACAATGGCATGCATACAATGTTACAGTTAAGTACGGAAAAAGGTTTGGAAAAAGTAGTTGGAGTTCTATTAAATTCAGGAGCTGATCCTAATGCTACTTGTTCTGCTAACACAACAAGATCAATAGCTATAGCTTGTCAAAACGGCTACTACAAAATCTTAAAAATATTTATTGACAACGAGTCAACTCTTTTTGAACCAGTTAATAACGAAACACTTTTGCAAATAACAATACGAGGAATGAAAACTACTTCTAAAATGTCTAATGTAGACTACAAGATTTGTTTAGATTTTTTACTGAAGAACCCAAAAGTTTATATTAATGTAAATTATCCTGACATTAAAAATAATACAGCTTTACATTATGCTGCAAGAAATGGTGATAATGACACAGTACTAGAATTATTAAGAAATGGAGCCTGTGTAGGACTTCGCAATAAATTTAATGAGCCACCTTTAGCAGATATTAACGCAAAAACGTTTGAAACATATTTAGATGAATGCATTTCGAGTAACAGTGAACGCCCCAGCGACGACGACTACGAAATTCACATAAAATACAATTTTCTCGTGTACCCTAATAATTCTTTAGAAAATGAATTATGTAAGTTACCTCTTATGGACAATACAAATAACAACATAAACCAACACGATGCTATTCTAGCACCCGAAACTGAAGCACTTTTGTACATGACTAGAAATGAAGAATTACGGCCACTATTAAAACATCCAGTAATAACGAGTTTCTTATATTTAAAGTGGCAACAAATAAGTTGTTTATTCTATGCAAATATTACATTTTATTCGTTGTTATGGTTGTCTTTAACTTTGTACATTATATTAGGCTACGGTGCAGAAAAAGACCAATCGAAATCGTATGAAGCTTTAAGCGTTGTAACGCACATAGGAGCTATAATCGGTTTAATTCTTTTAATATTTCGTGAATTATTTCAGTTTCTAGTTTCACCAACAAGATACTTTCAAAGTGTAGAAAATTGGATGGAAGTAATTTTAATATTTGTTACTGCTTCTATTGTTGGTTACAGTTCAGCGTCTGAATCAACTAGACAACAGCTATCAGCAATTGCTATTCTTTTATCTTCAGCAGAACTAGTTTTATTGATTGGCCAATTTCCTACTTTATCAACTAACATTGTTATGCTAAGAACTGTATCATGGAACTTTTTCAAGTTCTTGCTATGGTATTGCATATTAATTATTGCATTTGCATTAAGTTTTTACACTTTATTTCGAAACGACGTTGAAAATGCAGACCAAATACCACCAAATCCGAATAAGACAGGAAAAGAAGGAGAAGATGAAGAAGAAGACTTTTTTGAAGATCCTGGAAGATCTCTGTTTAAAACTATTGTTATGTTAACTGGAGAATTTGATGCGGGTTCGATTAAATTTAGTACATTCCCAGTTACAAGCCACGTAATATTTATAGTATTTGTTTTCATGATCCCGATTGTATTATTTAATTTACTTAATGGTTTGGCTGTTAGCGATACTCAAGAAATCAGGGCCAACGCAGAGCTTGTTGGACACATTTCCCGCGTCAAACTGATTTCATATTTTGAAAGTGTTCTTATTGGTACAACTTATTCAAAACCTTCTAAAATTTGGTCATGGTTGCCAAGGAAATGTATAAAACCATTTGCTAAACGCATAAGCTTGTTCCCTTTCTGTTTACCTAAATATCGGATAATAGTCAAACCGAATCGGGATAATACTATTATTATTCCCCATGCAGAACCTTTGGGAAAATATGACAATGATGATGAAGACATTGAAAGTGGTAAATGTTGTTTTAAACGTTGTCAGAATTATAGATTAGATCGCAAGATTGTGAAAAATGCAAAGTTAATTATTAGCAAAAAGACGTACGTTTCAGAATTTGATGAAATAAAGCACAAGTTATCGCATTGTGAAGCAAAAGTAGACAATATTGAAAGCATTCTTAAAAAAGTACTACAGGCTCTAGAGATACAGCGAGCTTATTAAGTGTGGATATAATGTGATAAGTTAATCAAGACGTGTACTTGTTTTGTGGAATTTTTATACATATAATCTAGACAATAAATTATTTTTATTCCATCCTTTCAGTAAATTATCATACGTTATTTATTTTCATTTTAAAAATCTTTCATGAGCTCCTTAAATTCCATTACTATTACTGGATTCATAGCCTATATTTTTTTGAAATGGACTCAATGTTAATATTATTGAAAGCCTAATCGAACCTGCATCATCAATATAATAAAAATATTCTCGTATGTGATGTGTTTTATTTAATTCTGTGTACATTTTGCTTTATTTTTCTCGAATGATGATAACGCAATTAATCACATTGACAATCACACATCGCACCCAGGACTCCGGACTCCGCGTGAGAAATAATAGCGTACAGTTTCCAATACATATAATTTATGTTGACACTAACTGGTGTAATTGGACCAAATTTGCAACAATTGGATCACCATGGGCATCATCGGTCTTCGTGAACGTAGCATACTATCCGACCTCCATTTGTCTAGAGTGGCGAATAAATGACCTTGACTCTCTCCTAGTGAAAGAAAGCATCGGGTTAGTGGTATTAACATGTAAAAATAGCTGTTAATTTTTTAATTAAATATGCGGTAGATGTATTAAAAAATAAGGTTTATAAAACTACTTCAATTTAGTCCACTTATGGCGTCTTCCTTAAAACTTTTAGTGGTGATAGGTCTCTTTTATTGGAGACAGTCTAAATAGGTTTAAACATTTTTGTTTGCCAGCATATACGTGTCGCTATTAGTATAGAAAGTAATTTCTAATAGAGATTTTCTTTGCGAGTATAAAACGGAACTTTGATATAAAAGAAAACCATTACGTTATCAGCTTGGCATCTTTTTTCCATCTGGGTATAATCGATTTTAAGTAGCTCCAACTCTCGTCAGTTGTTGTTGTAAATTAATTTACATTGCACCCCTCGGTGTTTGACTATATTCATTCTAGATAGAGCAAGGCGCTTCCCACACACAATCCCGAAAAGAGTGAAGCCATCCACTTCACTCGCTCCCGTAGTGCGCGCACCCCCGAACGCCGTAAGCGCAAAT
>DWLS01007762.1:0-10452 GCA_018246255.1 Pachliopta kotzebuea | reverse complement strand
ATCCCACCTGGTGTTAAGTGAAGATGTGGTCTATGATGGTAAAGCGCATTAACCTAGCAAATGCCTATTCACTCTTTGAAAGTGCCCACATCGTAATTGGACGGGAACAGTGACGCCGGCAAGTTGTTTCACTCCTTAGCTGTCCTTATTAAAAACGAGGAGTCAAACCTCTTATTTATTTAATAATAAACAATTCCGCAATGAAATCAATAACTTGTACTTGGTAAATATTATATTGCCCGGATAGCCTTGTGGGAGGAGGACCAGAGTCCTAGTAGTGAGAGCACATATTCAATTATTTTTTTATTACCAGCAATGAAACCTTTCACAATATTTACAAAATCTTTATATAACGTTTATTACGCATTTTCGTAATCTTCATTTCATTATCGCAACAGTTATACACGACCTGTTTAATAATACAGGTTTTATCGTTACAGCAACGTAAAAGGGATTTTTAATCTATATCATGTTGTGTCTTATGAAATAATGTTTAAAATTACCCAAGCAACAATTACGACATAATACTATTTTGTTCTCTAACCTGTTTATTAAACTTTTAATTAGTATGTGTAAATTTGATTTGTACTGGTAATTGAATGTGTTATGATATCATTCAACTTAACGATCACTGAATATATGTTATTTAGTATTAATATTGATATCACTGTTATAAATGTCTTTATCATACTACTACATGAAAGGTAATCATGTCGTAACTTTTTAATTATTAACATAATAATTTGAAAGCTATATTTAAAGGTAGTACGTGAAGAGATTCAAAAAATTTTGTGAGATTAATTATAGGATTTTTTGTAAAATTATTTATAAATATTATAGTGTTTATACACTTTCTTAGTATTTACTTACAATCTTTAATTTTTTCTTTTTTCATTTGGAAGGAAACTTTGCCAAGCTTTTACAATATACTTCCTAGTTGCAATCCACATATAGTCTCTTGCCAAGATACACTTATTTAATCTACTATTTATATATCTATACATATGTGTGTATAATCCCCATAGGGCTGGCCACACCACGCGAGCTTTCGCGATGTCTGATACCTGGACAACAGGCTTTACTGAATGCATCATCAAGAAACCATAGCCGTTAAAGACCCTTAGCCCAAACCCTTTGCCACTGACCAGGCTATAGACGAATACCATAGAAAGGCAACAGCGACAATACTGTTCCCCGACAAATTTACAATACGAAGCACTATGTAATATAGAACCTAACCATCTAACTCATAACACCAAGCTCCACCATCCAGGAATGACCATGAACAAGAACTTAATATATTATAGGTATGAATATAGATGTATAAATCCGGATACCGCTTGCATGGAGCAGGTGCTTTACGGAGTGGAAAGATCCATTTTATGAGTACCAGAAGCTGCGACGGTTTGCCCGCGAGCGCTGCCAATGAACGGCCATGAATCGGCTGATGTTTTTTAAAGGTCACTTGTCTTTTAAACAGCGCAAAAGTAAAGTTTATATAATGTATCATACGCGACAAGTTTTGATCCTGGCTTTGCGCCGTTCAATTAATTCTTCGTCCTTAAACTAAGTATAGATCATTTGTAGGAATATTTCAACATTATTATAACAACGCAGGAATCTCTGATACAATTCCGAAGCCACATTCAGCTCCATCTAATGTATGAATAAGGAGTTTTTCTTCCGAGAACTCTTCACTACCAATAGCTATATAATCACATATGAAATTAAAGTCAAATGTTAAATCATTGGAATTAAAAAGAATACAAAGTTTTGTTAAATGTATATCAGCATCATCTTCAACTAAACATATAAGTTTCTCGAACATCTCCACTCCAATAATTTTCATTTAATCTTTACCAGATCCTTGGTCTACGTTGAGAGAAGCTTTTTTGCTTCACCGGCCACAACTGTAATACTTTGCTCTCTTGAAACCGTCTCTAGTATTCCTTCTAGTAGTGTGCTCTTTAGAAATCCACCAATCTATATACTCAATGTTATTAATCATCAAAACCAAAAACAAATAGAATCATTAAACTCATAATATTGCGATGTCGATTTTTTTCCTGTTAATGTGAATAACCGCATTATGCACACAACACACGAGGCCGAAGCATTGACGCAATTATTTACATGAACTACCGAGAAAAAGTAAATCATGATTGACGTTAAAATTAAGGAGTAAGTGGTGATGCTTGCAATGACTACAGATACAGCGGCTCTCAACCTTTTTCACTCACTAAAACATGCAAAATTTTCAATAGTTAACATTTTTGGGGTACAGGAAAAGGAATCATATTTGTCGCAACACTTGTCGAGTGCTTGGTTATATTATGTTTGCATATATTATATGCGTTGATTATAAGATATGATGCTGAAGAATAAGAAAAGCTTTTTTATGAACTGTTTATTCTTTTACATAATTAAAAATTATGTGATGGACATATAAAAATCATACTAATGGTAGGTGTCTGCTGAAGACCGTCTAGGCAGCTCTTATTGAATCCGACAAACAGTACTGTTTTCTCCGATATGAATGCTGAGTGCTAGTAAAATTACTGTAGTAACGAGACTTAACATGTTATGCCTCAAGATGAGCGCAATGTGGTACTGTGTATACAAATACAAATATACTTTATTGTGCACTATCACAGAGTTACAAAAAAAAGAAAGTACATCAGGATTTTCACAAAAGGCGGTTTTATCGCTAACCAGCGATCTCTGCCAGACAACCTTTGGGTAAAAATTTAGGAAGTAGACCAAACCGGGAGGGTGCACACGAACAGTTAAAAGAAATTATAAAATAAATAAATAACAATAGAAATAATAACAAACATAGAATAAAATAATACAATATGTCAGGTATTTTACTATGTGAATAGTATATAAATATAATAGCTTCATGAGCATGTTGATCATGTTATAGCCAAAATTAGAGCTGCAGATAGTGATCTTTGACAAGTTTTTTAAACGATTTAATACTTTCACTACATATACTATTTTATTCAGCGTCAAATTTTTATGGGAAAGTGTATCACTTACCATCAGTTGAACGTTATGTGCGCTTCAAAAGAAATCTTGATTAGTTTTCTTTTACAGCATAGCGAAAATGAAAGAGTTTTTAAAGAAAGTATAGGCCGCATTCAGATATTTTATGTTTGCGTAAGTATAAAATAAACTGATATTTCATATACCACATCCTGCACACACGTCGATCAAGATTACAATTGAAATATGCGAGCAATACATAGTATCTGGGCGAGTGTATCTGTAAGGGGACATCGTTGATGCGGTGTCGGTGAGCGGGGTGCGCGCGTCGCATGCAAGTGAGATTCTTGTGCCATAACTGTACGGGGGCCAGCCTGCTCTCGACCTGCCGCAACGCGACCGCGCTCAAGGGCACGGACATCAGTTCCATGGAGCAGTCCGAAATTGTTCCCACTAAAACATTTCAAAAAAAAAAATATAAATTATTCTTATATTTATAAATCGGTGATGCAAGCTCGCTGGATACAGCTACACGCTGTCTAGTGAATCAGCGTTAGGCTGGCATCGTTGAGTCCATGCATTGCGATTTTTTTTTATTTTTATTTTAATTGTTAAGATTAAATTGCCGTTATGGACCAAACAGTTGTCCGAAATAAAATTATTTTATTATTATTTATTTATAAATTCTATTCTAATATTCGTAAATTATAAATATTATTCTCTTAACATTTTTCGGCCGAAATTGAAAAAGTGTTTCCTTTCGCTATCTGCATAGAATCTATTATACTTATTATCTCTACTTATTTCTATTTATGTATTTCTCGTTTTTATTAATTTATCAAAAATTTTCATATTCCTTCTATTTATTTATAAATAAATATTCTTCGTTAATATATTATGTAGTATTATTACCGAATCTCTTATCTTTATTTCTAATTATATTCCCTTCTATTGTATTGTATAACACCTGCCTGCTCTATATTTTACACTATTTTACTTTCTTCACAGTTCTGCTGGAAGAAAACTTTTTTAGGGTTAAGCTCAACTTTGTACTTTCATCAATGTATTTATGTGTATTTTTCTGTTTTTTTTTGTGTGTACAATAAATAAATAAAAAAAGAAAATAAATAAATTCTATTAACATTCACATCATCAGCCGATAGATGTATACTGCTGAACATAACCCTCACCTAATAAGGAAAGGATTTTGGCTATCTTCGACTAAGCTGGCCTGTGCTTTGGGGAACCAGTCAGTCATTTTGGTTAGGTCCTATGAGTTGTTATGCAGGATCCCTTACATCCTGTTAATATAACTAAAACTTAAATTAACTGATACCAATTAGTAATTTTGCTTGTGTTGCATGTTTTTGTAAATATGATAATAGTCAAATTTCTACACAGATCCTTAAGAAACAAAGTTAAGCTAGCAGTTCACTTTTTTTTTTATACTGCGTTCCCCTTTCGTGTTTTGGGTAAGGGTCCTTGTATACTTTATTTTTATTTACTCTCTATTTCTCTCAATTTCCTTTCCCTACATTTCTCTACTTTCATACTGCATGTTTCCTATCTTTCATTCCAATTTTTCCGATTTTCTATATTACTTTCCTCTTTCACGCATCGCCTCTCAGACTAAAGTACGTTTTGTTAATTTTTACACTTTATTATTTACTTTCTTTACAATTTATTTCTATTTCTTTCTTATCTTTTACATTTCATTTATTTTTTTATACATATATAACTTATCTACATTTCCTGATTACAATTTTGTTTTATTTTTCAATTTCTATCAATTTATAAACTTATTTTTATTTTCCAATTTTTCATTTACGTTTTATTCATTTCAATAACTCTACTTACTGCTTCATTACTAAATTTCAGGAATATACGGCGACTTTCGTCGTCACTAATCAGAGAGGCGATGCTGTAGCAGTTTCTTTAGTGTGACATGTCTATAACATTTCACAAGACCTGTGGATTAATTTTGTATATTTTTTATGGGACCAGAAGACCGGGCTAGATGGCATCGGGCCAGTCGAGTCGGATATTTGTAAAGGAGGCTTTTGTTTTCAGCATTGAAAGACAGCACACTAAAATTATGAATATGTGGTCTATAACTATTGAGATCATTTATATAAACTTCACCACAGTTTATATGCAGTAAAAAAGTGTATATATTAGGGTTTAAAAAGCAGTGTTGTTATATAAATACCATTAGCGTCTAATATGTTTTAGTCTTTTTTTATGTTTAAAAGCAATTCGATACATGGCTTAAAGCACGTGATATTAATTGTTATATTAACACTAGATTTACCAGACAGGTCAAATTGTCTGGTCCTGCAAGTTCAATATAAATTATTTCTATAAGAAATATTCTTCTTTTTGTAATGATATCATCACTTTTGTAGCTTTGACTAAAAAAATTATTATATGAACTGTATATTATTTTATATATATTTATAACAAATATATTAGGTTTTGGTACAGACACTGTTATAGTTAGACATATCACATACAACTGAGTGAGCGACCTAGTCGTTCTATCGTTGATTAAAAATAAAGTATTGTAATATTAAGATGAATGGGAATGTAGAAAAGAGTATAAAAGAATTTTTGTTTTTAATACCGACTCTACAGAGGTCGTTGTGCTGTTCGCGGGCGGTGAATAAACAATCGTGGGCTCACGAATCAGGCGTCAAGGCCGGACACCGCCGCCCGTCCGCCGTTTCGTTAACGATCAACCGGGAATTTCACTTTCTTACTCGACATTGATAATATGACATACTGCACATCACTAGCGTAATTTCATCACCTAAAATACCCCCACAGCTGGACGTAGGCTAACCCACATCCACTTACCTATCGGCTGACTTACAGCAATGTAATCTGCACAATAACTCCAGCAATGATTAGTGCTGTACTTCTATAGACCTGATGCCATCTCATCTCAACTATTGCCTTATTGAAAACTACTGGGCTTTAACATCTATTTAAATGTATTATAATTTTGATTATATATTATTGTCTCTTTCTTTCAATGTTTCTACTCTCATATAACAGCTGGAAATCAACAGTTCTTTTATAGTAGATGTTAAAAACATTTGAAAATTGGCAACGGTCCACTTCCAAAGAAATTTTCTCCGAAGAACCATCAAGTTATGGAATCAACTCCCTGCTGAGGTTTTTCTAAGGAGTTACAGAATGGAGTTGTTTAGAAAGGGTGTGATAAGGTCCTTCCGAGGTCCAGAGGTGCTACGGTAACTGCTTACCATCAGGCAGGCTGTATACTTATTTGCCAACTTAGTGTTATAAAAACTTGAACAAAGGATTTTTGTTATAAGGCAAGCGATTAACCACTTCACATAGTTTGATATATATACTTTTTACACAGAGAATAGATAATGAAATACTACTATAGTATAAACTTATTTACAGTTTATAGTAAACTCCTTATATAACTACTATATGTTAGTATTGTAAATAAGCGAAATGTATAATAGGAAAATTACAATGTCCTTTCCTAACGCGGATATAACTCATTATATAATAAAAAACTTAATTGAATAATTCATCATATACGCCATTGCATGGTCATGTTGTAGGATATAGTATATAAATAAATATATACTGTGTGATTGTAGTATTAAATTTTACTCGTCAATATTACTGGGGATCGAACCCAAGCTTTATTGAAAGATACTGCTGGTAGGTTTCATTTACTACAGACCGTCCAAAGCAGCTTCTATTGCAGCAGACAAACAGTACTGTAAGAACATTACTGTGTTCCAGTTTAAAGGGTGCTGTATACTAGTGAAATTACTGCGGTAACGAGACTTAAGATTTCACTACCGGAGTAATTTCACATTAACGTTCATATTCTTTCTATCTTCTACTTCACAAGAGACTAATGTCAAGCAGTAAACGGACAAATGCTGATGATGATGTTCATCTTCTGAAATAGACTTTCCAGAAATAATTTGAAACAGTTGTTTTCATACTTCCATCATAAAAAATAAGCTGACGGCGGCGATCGGCGATAAATCATGTTTTGGTCTTACACTGGGGCCATTGACACGAGTTAACACAATTTCGGCGGGTAACTGAAGCGCTGAAACGTACGTTGACCCCTCGTCGGACCCCGTTCAGTCAAATTTAGCCTAACACCACGTACCCGTATAAAGACCCCAGAGGTCATATTCGCCTGACATTCACGTCTAATAAAATATCGCTGTGTGTGAACTGAGATGAACGAGCCGGCGACCTAATAACTTAGTTTTTAGCAGTTAGGCCGCTGTTAAATTTTTTATTACCATTTTTAACTTACTCGTTAAACGAAACAATACGGATTTTTTTTTAAATGTCGTTATTTTTTATTTTGTTCTTCAGAATCGTTCTTTACAAGCACAGTATGATGCTGTGTTTATTCTTACTAGCTTCTCCTTGTGGGCGCATTACTTAACATCAGGTGAATTGCATAGTCTTATTATCCGGTTCCGTATTAACTTATAGGATTAGACCATGTTGGTATAACCCAAGTTCTAATTATCATGCTTTGGATACAAAGGTCATGAGTTCAATTCTGCGTGAAATTTTTACTTGGTTTTCCTCCCTTTTACAGCGCTCACTTTGACCTCTCATATCTCTTGAACAAAAAGAGTTATTTACCTTTTATTTCGGATTACTCCTTTCCTTAATATGTACATTATTTTGTCTTTAAGGATTATCCATACAGCTGTTCCGGTTTAAAAGTTACAAGCATTACGGAGTACATACGTCAGCGCAACAGGGTATTTAAGGCTAGCTTCTACTAAGTTATTTAACACCAGGTGGGATCGTGGTCAAGTATTAACCTTTGTATGATGAAAAGGCAATACAGACTAAATCTGGTTGAAAATTATTGAAGCATATAGCACAAACCCACATGGCTTTTTTTATTTTATTATGGGATTTTTGCCTCTACCAGGCATACCGATCCCATCGTCCCTTTACACCGTTAACATATATAACTAACACTAAAATAATAATTACCTGACTGTTAATATCCTTCACATTCGCTAAAGATATCAGGTTTTTTGCGAACGTGGATGTTAGATCCGTTAGTGGACTTTGGGGCTTTGTTTTTTAATTTCTGCTTTTCCCTGATATTATTATTCAGAGCTTATTTAACTTATATTTAAATCATTCAATACTTATGCTATCTTATCGTGGACATTTACAAAACCTGTATGTATACATATGTGTATATAATCACATTTACATGTTCTTATTTATATTATTTATTTCTTTTTCTTTTTAGTACATTTTGATTGCGTTGGTTTAGGATTATTCGTTTTTGTATATAGCATTTCGTTTTGGGTCGCAACTCTTGCCTTATCCTCCTCCCGCACGTTACCTCTATTAAATTCGCGCAAACTATAAATAAATACTAATAATTTTAAAACATCACAACCACATATTGTTTGACAATATATTATAAACTTATTTTTAACTGATTTCCATATTATTGACTATTAAAGACCCACGTGGTTACCTAATGGTCGGTGACGTCACGCGGCGCTAGTACCGCGCTTTCCACACGCTTCCGTCCGCTTTCCCGCGGCCGACGACCGATGCCGCAAACAATTAACTATATATTTCTCTACATCGACGTAGAGATGGGCAAAGCATTCACTTGATAGTAAGTGATACGCTTACTCATCACAATATAATTCTGATTAAGATGGTATATACAGGACCACATCGCACTCGTCGTCGAAAGACATAAAATTGTTAAGTCTCAACCGCAGTAATTTCACTATACAACACCCTTCAAACTATAACGCAGTAATATTTGCAAACTACTGTCTGCTGTTGACTGCAATAAGAGTTGAAGTTTCTATTTTGAAAATTAAATCTTCGTCTTTACCTGTATCAGATAGCAGGTGTTGAGCTGACCGAAGTAAAGCCAAGTATAAATACTGCTCCATTAAACATATATATATATAGCACTCTATACAAAATTGAAATCCAAAAAAATAGGAATTTGCATTTGGATTCGCCTTGTTCATCTCAGAGTTTGACTTTACCATTAGCAATCTTACTAAATATTTCCTTACTACCTTAATTTTTAAGTATAAACATATCAGTATCTTTTTTTATAAAGCGTTCCTCTTCTTGATGTGGGTAAGGACCTTGACTTTACTCTTGTTGTTTTCACTATTCTCTTTTTCCTTTTCCTAATGCCTATCTCACTTTCATGCCTCGTATTTTCTTTCACTCCTTTATCCTTTTTTTATTGTTTTTATTCCTTTTTCATGCATCACCTCAAACTAAACTCGCCGTACTTTTACCTTTACATCTTTTACATGTTTTATAACATAATTTTTCAAATTTTTTAAATTGTTATTTCTAGGAATTATTATTTATTTTTCTTTATTACCCTTTCTACTATCGAGTAGATATGTAGTCAATAAATATGCGACGATTCTCGTCTTCACTCATCAGAGAGACGTATATGTTTACAATACTGTTTGTTATTACATATATAAGTATCTATTGTATCATCTTCCCCTTTGTCTTCCTGCCCACCTCTTCTTCCTTCCCCAAATCCTCTTCCCTCGTCTCTCTCCTCTCCCTTATATTATAAATTTTTTATGTATATATTACGGAGTCCGGATCCGCGAGGTCCGGGCTCTGCCGGGCCGGTGAAGCTTTCACGGCTATAATAGTGGCCGAAAGCATCAACTTCATCAGAAAAAAAAGCTATTTGTTAAAATTTAGATTAATTACCTGGATTAATTTTTAAATTGTTTTCTGTGTTGATCGTAGTCGGCCATTTTTGTTTTTGTTATAAGTTAACGTTGAATAATAAAACGTTGCGTCGATGGTGACAAATACGTCCCAATTAATCCAAGGTTCAACGTCTGCTACACCACAAAAGCATCCGACACCGACCACTTCAATCAACATTACTAGAATAGTATGACGCACGTGAAATTACTAACAATCAGCTATATAATTCTCCTAATTTTTTTTTTATTAAAACTAACATAAAACATATTTATCTATGTACAAAAAGCTGGTCCGATATCATCTAAATTATAGACTTTGCAGCGTAATATATTAATAATGTTTGTATATCCATATATGTATGCATATATTCCTTTCGTTATTTTTATATATGTATATAGATATTTCAGTGTTTTAATTACCTATTTATATGTACGACATGTATAATTTTAAATTATTTACTATAGTATTATTACTACAACATTTCACCACTCCAAAAGTTGGTTGGTGAAGAATGCCTGCTGGTATTAAGCATCCTGTGTAAGCTTTTCCTTAAATTTTAAAAGTGTTTGATTATTATGCGACTTTATTATTTCGCTTAAATTTTCTTTACTTATCTTCTTGTCCATTCTCATCTCTATATCTGTGCTATTCCTTAAATACTTTGGACAATCTATAAGAAGGTGCATAATACTTTCT
>DWLS01007761.1:0-10453 GCA_018246255.1 Pachliopta kotzebuea | reverse complement strand
ATTAAAATATAAATAACTATTAATCTCACTTATCCTCATCAACCCGCTTTGGGCCAGGCGTGATGAGAGACAGCCCAAATCCGCCAGCGAGAGACAGCCCAGTCCAGCAGTTCACGTCTATCAGCTGATGATGAATGTCACCTCAATGAAAAAAATTAAAACTCAATCTCTTAATGTTTCTAAAACATAGCCTTCTCTGAAGTGAAATAAATCAAAACAATTATCCAAACCCCAGTTTCATTACGGATTGGCAGATGTCACCGTATCTGCAATGATGTGCTTAGAACATGTCGGTTTCCACACAATGTCTTCGTTTAACGGAAGTTCGGATTCAGAAGAACAGAACTTCTGTACATGTTACAAATTGAACTATACCAACAATCAATGTAAGTTTTTACATTTGAACAAACATCTTTGACTTTTTTATGAAATTTATAACGCAATGCACAATAACTTAATTACAAGAAAGTCAAGAAAGCCACAAATATTATAAAAATGGTAAAAAATGTATACACTCAAGAATAACTTTTCTCTGACATTGATATACCTGAATAAGGTAAATAACAAATTTTACCGGTAAAAGGTCTTTGTTACTGGATACCGTGTAGGCAAGTACCAACGCAGCTCCTATTGCAACTGACAAACTGTACTATGCAAATGTTACTGTGTTCTAGTTTGTAATGCGCTCTAACCTAGCGAAAATACTGGGGTAATAATGCTTAAGACGATGTGCCTCAAGGCGACGAGCGCAATGTGATGCTGTGTTTTCCTAACCAGTACCACAGGCGTATGGGCAAGCGTATCATCTACCAACAGGTCAACATTGCCTTGTTATTCTCCTCGAATTAAACCAAAAAGGTAAAAATCCAGAAGACTATCAAAATTGATAGAAATATGATTTTTTCCAACAATCATTTATCCCCTTAAGTATATAAATCTCAAATTAATCATTTAATTTTACACATGTTATAATTATTTTGCAGCAATAATACATGTATATAACTCAACTCATATCGTACAGACCATAGCTGAAGTTAAAAGTTTCTGAAGCACTAACACCAACCTCCACTTGAACTGTTTTGAACATCTCTACTGAATACATCCATGAAACTCCAACAGGCTTTAAGTTTGTATAAAACTTCAACCCGTGAGCTTGGCGTATGCTTTTATTATACATTATGTAAAAGTGATCTGCAGCTTAAATGTTGTATTCATAGTCATATTACTAAAGTATGTTTATGAACTAATTTAACTCCTGTAATTTATTCTAGTTTTGTACCTAAACGGAAAATCCTTCAATAGGTGTAAATTATTTTGCAAGCCTTATAACCTGAGTGAGAATGATCTCTGGCATTATTTCCCTTTTTTTAAATAATTCTATTGACAGACAGACAATTATATTTCTAAACCCTTTATATTATTATTGTCATCATCATGACATAGTCTTGACTCAACGAGTCAATATATAATAATTTGCAATTTATTATTATACGCCAGTAATTTCTATTAGTTTCAAGACATTATTTCACTACGTATCAACAGTTTCTGTACTAATACAAATCAAGCTTGTGTAACGAATACACTGTAATCATGGTTGCTGTAGGAAAGCTCAGCGGATAATTTTCATTTATTTTGTATTATTTATATATGAAAAAAATACTTTTCATTCGTCCAACGACAAAAGAATTGATTACTCTCAAACAAATAATATTAATGTAGCCCGTACAATACAAATTCCGCTGTTATCCCGCCGTGTATCGTGTCAGAAAGCAATAAAGCCGCGGTGAGCAAACAACGCCACGCGCCGTTCAATTTTGTATCGTTTTTATTCCGAAACAAAACCACGCAATTTCCGCCACTGCTCGAACGCGAAAGAAAAAAGTTATTTTAAAAATTTCCTACAGTTTTTATAACAGGTAACACCAGTGACAAAAACTATTTGAGTTTTCTTTGGTAAAATAAATATTCGAAATATTTTAAATCACTTCTAACTGAAAAAACAGGGACGGATAATATCAAGTAATTTTTTTTTTCGGATGAAGTTTTTGCTTTCGGCCACTATTATGGCCGAGAAAGCTTCATCGGACCCTGACCTCCGGATCAGGACTCCGCGAGCTGAAGATCCGGACTCCGTATACATATGAAGTAAACCTCAGAGAAAAGTAGTTATTTATGTAATATTTTTTTATTTAGCTGAATCACTGCTTCATCCTCAATACAGGAAAGTGGGCTGTGATACAAAACTCAAGTAAAAAGAAGTCCACCCGACTACGAAGGTAACATGGCACTGCAGCCTTCCTTTCCCTGTTGAAGTCCTAAACCGGTGGGAACTCTCACCATATGAAATAACGGCTAAGAATAGGAGGAAAAGCGAGAGAGTGCTTAAATTAATCATTTTATATCCCATTTAATTATAAATAGTGATGTGGTCTGCCATGATTAATACACACAACTAAACTCTTCACTGACTAACTTAAAAACTTCTTTAGGAGAAATCCTCGTGGCATTTGCACATTTCCTCTTTGTAACATTAATAGGAACTGCAGTGAAATTCACCTAGACAATCTCTCTTAAGCCAGACCTATCTAGTTTAACACATATTTTAATATTAAACGTTATCTTTTTACTACGAAATATTTCTGTACTCCTTAAATATTTTATAAGTATGCGTTAAAAATTTGCAAATATTATTATATTATAATAATTGGAATGAAGAGAGATGTAATTAGAGAAATTAGAGTACGAAGCATTTACATCTTATGTCTAATACAACGAGCAGAATGTGGTGCTATGTATATCAAACTAGGCTACACATTGATACCAGCAGCCGTATCACTTACCACTAGGTACACGTCTCTGCTGTGTCGAGTAAAGAAAATATTTGATACTCATATTCCTATCACAACCAAAAAGCATTACTTAAAGATCTCTAAAGTAAATAAGGACAAAGAGTAATCCCACGTCATTCATCCGTTAATCTTATCCTTTTTCCCATACTATCTGCCTTTAATAGTCCCTCATAAATGTCATACAATCAAAGTAAACTATAGATGTAACGGAATAAATTGTAATACTTATTATATACGATAAGTATTATAAAATTAAAAAATATTATTAACAGTTTTTACCATTAATCTTAAAACAAAATTTATAAGCACTGTACATAGATATATAAAACAGAATAATAAAAATAAACTATAGTGACCCTTTTAAGACAAACCAATACATGAAATGAATATACAATACCATATCCGCGAAGAGTTACATATACATTTCCTTTTCTTTAAACAAAAAATTTGTCTAGACAAGAATGCAATGTTTACTATGTCCAGCAGTGGACATCCATCGGTTGGAATGATGATACCGACCTTTTAAAATCGATAAATTTTAGATTGTTGAATAAATCATATTTCCAATATTGATATCTAAACTGGACATGATTTTTTTATATTAGAGACATATTGATAGTGTACCTATAACTTGACAATTACAACAAATTTGTTTTAATTTATTCTAAATGTCTAAAGTTATTACATAAGAAGCAGTATGTCAGCTTATTGAAATTGTTGTTAATAACAATTTTTTTTAAGATATGGCCTTGTTTGTTATAATGTTATGAAAATAATCTTTTAATTTGATTAATAATACAAGCATACTACATTGAACAACAACACAAATTTGATTTTGACCTTTTAA
The DNA here is from genome assembly GCA_018246255.1 of Pachliopta kotzebuea. Classification (NCBI taxonomy): domain Eukaryota; kingdom Metazoa; phylum Arthropoda; class Insecta; order Lepidoptera; family Papilionidae; genus Pachliopta; species Pachliopta kotzebuea. The sequence goes on along the minus strand of DWLS01007761.1, from coordinate 6,757 downwards.
CCTTTATTCTCTTTTTTATTTAAATTCATATTGCATATACTTGTTTCGATAAGTCCCGAAGAAAAATAAATATATGAGTAGCGATTATTACTAGTAAATAAGTTATTAATTTAAATCTTCAGCGTATATTCCACCTGATGTCTTTTACACAAACATCTCTACATATAAGGTCATATAATATATTAGCTGCAACGTATGGAGTTTAATACAGCACTATATGAAATACTGCAGATTCCTTAACTTCGTGCTTAATTGTTTGATTAAATTCTATAAGGATAATAAAAAAATTATGTTAGAAAATTACAAAGCCTAGACGTTGTATATAGGGGATAGACATTATATATGTAGACCTCTGTATGTTAATTTCTCTAGACCCTGCGCAAGCAGTTGAATCGATACAACAATTAATGCCGAGCAAAATGTCAATGTATTTCTGTAAGTATTCCAGTCACCAATAGTATATTTTCATATACCAAATGGACTGATCTTGTGAGATATTTTGTCAGATCACTTTAATATACATGGATATTCTGTATTCTGTATGCAAATTTTTAATAATTTATGTGAACTTTACGTGATATAAAGGTAACGATAAAGTTCATTTCCAAAAATGCATACATTACGTATTTAGGATGTTTTGTAGATATTTAAAATGCAGTCTACTCTACACCCGTGCCGAAAAGCTAGTCGACGTTACATATCCCTTGTATGGCCTCATAAAAGCGAATTTTCCGGAGAAGCCTTCTTACACGGTTAAAGTACGGAAATTTGCGAATAGCTAGCGCTAAAATATGTGCTATGAATCGAAACCGTATTTCGAAAAAATTATTTACGGAAATGAATATACCTACCATACCATATCCGTGAAAAGTTATAATTTTTAAACCAACAATTTAGCTATTTTTTTATTACTAAACGATTAATGGTGTATACATATTGCACACACATAACCGTGATACTTTTCCTTTTGGTTATTAACAAAAAGTTTGTCTAGAAGAGAATGAATTGTCTACCTTTTTTTATAGTGTTACATTGTTTTTTACTTACTTTATAAATACAGATCAATTAAATATTATTACCTCAAAAATGTCTTTACGTATTACACCTATTTAAGACGAAGAATATAATGTTCGCATATAGTGATAGGATATACAGTGGTATACCTGTAGAAATAGGCCCAGTAGAGGTGACTACCTACACTTTCTCGATTTTGGATTAACAATAATTATTACATAATAATAAAAAAGTAGGACTTATTTTAAACTTGAGCCAAATTAATGCAATTAATAGTACTGTAATAATCTGAAAAAACGCTAACCACATAAGTAAGAAAGCTTATTTAACTTACCCTGACAAGGCCTAACAAGTCTATTTTATTACTACGAAGAATCGCTAACGAAAAAGAGTCATTAAAGAAGAGTTTGTTTCTATTAAAATGTATGAAGATATACATTAAATCAGTAGTAATGGAATAAAATGTATAATATATATAATCTGACAACAATAACTTACTGTCAGATAGCGTTACCAAACACGCGAAGGTTTAACAAACAGTGGTTGAGTATCAGCACACACTTGTTAGCAAGTCCGATGTCCACACTACGAGGGTAAATTACATACTTGACGAAACAACGTTCTCAACGGTACTTTGCTCGTGTATTTCCAAACATAATAGCCACTAGGGGTTCGGTGTAACTTTGGGACCAAACAAAACTTTACCTACCTATAATTTGAGATCGAAACAATGATCTATTGTCAACAATTTAAAATTATATATCCGTCAAAAAAATATTGACCGAATTCAATGAAATTTTTTTAATAATTGATTATTCCTCTTTTTTTTTAAAGAAAAATGAACAGAATCATACAGCATATAACGATCCCATCAGCTTATTACTATATCCGCCATATCCTATGTAACAAGGAAAACTATACTACTGGTGGTAGGTCTATGTTGCCAGAGACCATATAGGTAGATGCCAACCTAAGCTCCTATTACAACCGCCAAATAGCAGTATGAAAACATTACTATACCCTAATTTGAAAGGTGTTGTAAGCTAACACCAAATCATTCATGACGACGAATGGAATGTGGAGCGGATGTATAATATTTTAATCAGCGCATTGTTATTATATAAATATATATATTTAGATATCACACATCCCACGCGATTCGTTTTCTGTATACAATTACAAAATAAAAATACTCTACAGACTGTTTATGTATACAAATGCAAACATGCAACCCGACCACAAAGCGGCCGCAGAGCTACTCAGTGTTTGTGGACGGAATTGAATTAAGATATGAATACACGATAATACTACATATACATACTGAAACGAGATTAGTACAAACTACAACAGTATCTAGCTTGTACTCCAGTTTCCATGCTGATGCTTTCTAAAACAGATGGTATTGAACAATATTCGCTCCTGGAGTTACCATTACCAGACCCTGTGCTTAATTATTACCGCGATGTACTAAATTTAGTTCAAAGGTTCTATACATAGTTCCCGCTTTGTCACCACCACATTCATTATGAAGCCAATCCATTTTATGTCGCTGGGAATCACTGGACTCAAGCAACTCATTACTATATTTTGTGAAACACCTTACAAAGGACCTATGTCCAACAGTGGACGTCCATCAGTTGAGATAATGATGACTATATTTTATATTTCCGTACAAGTTACTCGCTGGCCTCTAGCGATTTTCAATATCCATTAAAAGTAACAATTTCTCATAAAATTTTACTCACGTGTGTATTTTCAAGAAATTTCTCAAATTTTAAAAGTACATCATTACGAAATTTCTTTAATAATAAAAGAAGAATAACATACTGTGATTTAATTAAAAATAGAGAAGTTGAGGTACGCCTGCCCATAAAAATCAAACGAAAGTAAGGATAATTACTACATTCATAATGTTAAAAATGTGTAAGTAAAATATCGTTGAACAAGTGATTTGACTAACTCCTGCCTCTTAACTGAAACTTAGAGATATTTCCTATAACAATACTAATTTGCGATGGATATAAGATCCTACGGTGGTGCCTAGGAAACTACATTGTTTTTCACGTAAAGTAAAAAACATAAAACTATAATTAATTACGAAACATTATTATACTTAATGATAAAATATATTAAAGGAAAATACTTACTTATATAAACATCTAAAACAAACTTATCTACAAACAAACGCGATATGTATTCAGCCTAAGCAAACCGTCCGTACAGTAAAGTTAGTAATTATTTCCACATGATATTGATTTCTACTATACTAGTAGATCATGTTCATTTGGTATAATACTAAAATATACATATACCGTTTCGTGCAATATTTGTCAACAGAAAGACATACAGAAAATAAAATGAATAATATTTCTAGATATATAAGCAAATTGAGCCAACAGCAGTAGGCATCTGTTGCCGGAGACCGCCAAGGTTGAATAAATATCTATGACTTTTTTATGAAATTTATAACGCAATGCAGCCACAATAACTTAATTACAAGAAAGTCAAGAAAGCCTCAAATATTATAAAAATGGTAAAGAATGTATACACTCAAGAGTAACTTTTCTATGACATTGATATACCTGAATAAGATAAATAACAAATTTTACCGGTAACGGGTCTTTGTTGCTAAAAAGCGTTTAGGTAGGTACCACCGTAGTTCCTATTGCAGCCGCAAAAGAGTACTGTGCAAATATTACCGTGTTCCGGTTTGAAGGGCGTTGTGAGCTAATGGAAATTACTGGGGTAACAACACCTTGTGTCTAAAGACAATGAGCGAAATATAGTGCAGTATAACTAGCACGATGCTGTTATAGGCAGGTGTATTACTTACCATCAGGTGAACGAACGTAACTTCACGGGTCTTTGTATTAGGCTAACTCTATAAATATATATTAAGAAAAATATAAACCAGAGTTGAACCAAGATCTCAATAGATAGTAAGTACAAATTAAGTTTTTGATGTATAATAATTATATAAATGTACCTACTGTGAAAAATAGGTGATCGTTTTGGTATGATATAAAGTAACTTTACAATGCGTGGTTAAGTTAGTTGTAAAGTGAAAAGCCCCGCTAACCATTACGAGGGAAAATCCCTTTAAATAAAGCTTTCTCGAAGTTATAAGAAGGAATTACACTTTGCATTTACTGCCTAATGCGATTACTAGAAAAGACTACAATTATCATATCAACTAGACTTTAAACTGAAACACTTTAAATCTAAATGGATTTTATTATAATTTTATAGCTAAGCTCGTAATAACATTACCTATAATTAAATCAAATGGTTCTGAGCTGAATACAAGTTAAGAAAACCGACCGGCGTGAAGATCTTTGGGAATTTAGAAGAGACCTTTGTCAAGCTGTGATTGTCTAGGAGCTGGTGATGGTAGAGATGATGTTTTCAAATCAGCACTAATCCGACTATTTTTAAAGAATCATCATCAGCCGGTAGACATCCACTGCTGGACATAGATCTCCCATAATAATGAGGGGGTTTTAGGCCGTCTCCCACCACGCTGGCCACATGCGGGTTGGAGGGGGCCTGAGCCTCGTTCGTTGATTAGCAGGGTGCACCACGAGCTGGTGAGGTGTTAGGTCCCGTGAGTTGTTGTTTTGGATCCCTTACACCCCTTTAAAGATTTATAGACAGCATCTCTGTAATAAATACCTTGTCACGCAATATCGCAGCTTTCTAAAGCCCATTAAGAAAAAGTTCATACGTTTGCAAAAGCCCAAAATGATCGCCAAGGTATTTACTTATTATGAATATTGTATATACGAACAAATCAATTTGTTTATGTTCTTTCATAAAGACATTTCTAAATTAAAATATATTAAAATGACATACAAACTTACTGAAACGGAAATTATATAAAATCGTAATAAAACTTAAATAAAAAAGACCTACCTTCAAGATAACCATGTGCTACTTGATTTCAAAATAGAAAATACTGAGAGTTTTCGTGTTGACAGTTGATAAAGGACTGGTCAAGTCTTCTTTGAAATTGTGTTATATAAATCATAACCTTTCGTAAAATCATGAAACATGTTATGAACTTTACTATCGCAAAAATGGCCTAATTTTGTAATTAAAATATCAAACGCCCTCAAAAATTTTAATTACGTAAGTTAATGATTTAATTAATTATACAATTTAATTAGTTTATTATGTAAATATTAACTATATTTTAAACGTACATAAATGTAATTCTTATTTACTATCTGAAAAATATTATCTGATGAAAGTTTTAAATTTTTTTATCATTGAACGTAAAAAAAAATCGATTCAGATAACAGATGTTTTATTTAAAATTAACAACTTCAATTACTTATATATAATAAATAATATTGTCCATTGTAGTACTTAAGTAAGCACTAAATATATATACTTGGGGTATTAGGTGTGCAGTTTTTCAAAAATACAAAATAGCGTTAATACACACCATTTACATATTTTTTAGTTTTGTTTAATCCAATTGTATAAAGAACTTTAAAGTGATAAATCAAACAAAGACATAAACTTTACTACCTACATAAAGCAATGTTTCCAAAAATCATAAATTTCATAATTTTAGAAAATGCACACAAATAATATTTCGTGATGTATATTTGATAAAAAAAAGTGTAAGAAGTAATTATGCTGGATAATAAACCCCGTATAATTAAGATCCAGAAACCGCGAACCTTAATTGCGCGAACCGAGAAAGCCATAAGGATTGGGCTAAAAATATGAACTACGACCGCTTTTCCTGTTGATTTCGACGTTAAAATTACATTAAATATTTTCATTACTTTCTTACATTATTTTTTTTATTAAAAAAAAATTTCTACCTTTACTAGTTTCACGTTAACAGTTAGTAGAACAGTGGTTTAAAAGAAACAAAGCGAGCTTGTCTAAAAAATCCAGCTCTCAATTGAAAAAGGAAACCGTAGTTCTGTACAACGACAATTTTTTTTTATTCGATGAGCCGATGAGCAAAACGTTCACTATATGTTAAGTGATACGCTTATCCATAACAACATGGTGCAGGTTAAGAGGTATAAACAGTAGTCTCCCTGAGACATAATGTGTTAAGTCTCGTTACCCCAATAATTTTACAAGGTTACAACTTTCTTCAAACCGGAACACGGTAATGTTTGCTCAGTATAATTTGAAATAGAATCTGCGGTGATGCCTATAAAGACGGTTTCCGGCAACAGAAATCTCCCAATAATAATAAATAAGAAAGAATGTAAAAAATAAAACGAGAAAGAAATTAAAATAAAATGTCCTCAAGGAATGTAAACAGAGAAGAAGTGAGAATAGAGTGAGAGCGGATGCGTGATAGACGAGAACATTGTATATCGGAAAATTGAAAATAATTAATGATGAAAAGAAATGTATGTTAGGGAAAAAAGTGAAAAAAGAAAAACAGAAAATAAATAAAAGAAATTAAACTTCTTATCCAACAACACGATACAAAGTATAATTAGAAAGCAAATAAAAATAAAAGTAAAAAAAAAATAGACATATCTCCCGCCAGGAATTTACAGTGATGATAGTAGTTAGGAAGGTTGGCTCCGAAAATTCGTAGCATCATCCAACATTAACAATATATTGTCAACCGCAAATCTTTCAAAATTGCTATTCAGCTACTATAAATCTTTTTTTTTTTTTTTAACGATGGGAAATGCATTTACGCATCCCGCCGTGCAATGGGCGGGTATGTGGGACTCGCCGGCGAGCTGCCGGAATACCC
>DWLS01007760.1:0-10454 GCA_018246255.1 Pachliopta kotzebuea | reverse complement strand
GGCTGATGCAATAGGTATGAAAATGGCTGTTGCAATGTGTACATACACACTGATAGCAAAAAAAATGATGCCAACACAGTTCAGATTGACATAAACTCTCGGCGAAATTCAATGTGTCGTCGATATTCATATACCGCACAAAAAAAAGACCGCACAAAAACAGGTTTGACTGTATACTAATTAGGAAGATATACGCTGCGCCGCATGTTAATCCCCTTTAGAACCTTTCAACCGTAAAAGTAACGGAAAAATATTGGCAACAGAAACAAACGCAGAGGTTGTACCAAATCATAGTAACTAGTCTAAAAAAAGGCATTCATCACGTTGTCGTGATCAACTAACGTGATACATCATTCATCTTGTTTCCTCAGCTTTTCTTATCACAGTTCTATTTTATATATTCTTAGATCCGTTACAAACGACGAAACAGTATCCGTATACCGATTACACTTGCAATCGAGTGGCACTTAATAAATGATGAGTGCTAAATGCATGGACAGTTTGAAACTCAAGTGATTTTTAGTATTTCCTGTGTGACAGATGTTGTGGCATGGATTTTACTGCTTACTCAAACTTTTTGTGTTTCTTGCCAGATATATCTTTACAATTGTTTTTTTATTGCTGGAGCTTTTGTAAATTTCAAAAAAGTGTTGATAGTTCCAAAAAAATGTAAGAAAAATGCATTAATACCAGTATTAATTCATTTTTCTTTGGTGCAGTGCCTAAATATGTATATAATAGCATAGTTTGTATATGAAGTATCTAGGTGACAGATTGTGATGAGGCAAACATGTCTATGGTCGATTCCAGCATCTTTGTTAAAGATTAGTTAAGAATGTAAAATAGATCCTATAGAAGTAGAAAATCTGTATAGATAAAGGCTAGTTTTTACCCATAAAAGATTTCCTATTTAACGCCCTCAAGGAAGCCTTCCTCGTCTTCCCTCTAAATTGATCGTCATGAGTTAAAAGACTAATATCAAAAGCATTAATTGCCAGGGCGCCAGGATGGAGGAGAGATTGGACGACGCAATCAATGTACTGCGCAACCACGCGGAGGCGCCTGAGCTTTATCCCCACGACGTACATCACCAACCTCCTACAGGTTAGTTACTCCAGTTAGTACAAAGGTATAATTAACAGAGCATTATTTATTTGTTTAAAAAAAAATCATCCGATAAACGCCCACTGCTGAACATCGGCTTCTGAAGATCTCCGATCGGTATTGCGCTGTCTGCAACCAGCGGATTCCCGCGACCTTCAACTAGATCATCGGTCAACCTAAGGGTGCTTTCCCGCACTACGTTGACCGATACGCGGTCGTTATTCTAGGACCTTACTGTCCTGGACTATTGCTACTTAAATCTAGCAATCCTTAGGCCTACGTTTAAACAATACAATCTGTCAAATAGGATGTTCACCGGGCATTACGTCCTACTGCTATTTATCCAGCATAAAACTAATATTTATTCACATAAAATGTTTTGAGTAGTTTTATAGTGTTAACATATTTTTGTAAAACAGTATAAAGGCTTATTTAAAAAGGCCAAACTTTTAAAACGATCTGTGTTAATGTTTGCAGCGAGCCGGCTGAGTGGGCTCTCGCATGCGCCTGAACCGCCCGTCAAGCTGGAGCGGCATCTGCTGCCCAACACCAGTGAGTAACATATTTGATTCTACTCTCATATACCGTCTGCTTGGAAAACAAATTCTGCTGGTAAATTTTTTTCGATGACAATAAGAGCAGCGTTATTTTAATAGTAGGTGAAACTTACTGTATTTACTGTCTTCATGGCGTAATATCTAAGCGTTTCTCTTGTAAATAGGAGGTCACAGGTACGATTCAGAGGACATGTTTCGTGTAGTTTGATTAGTGAATATATAGCAATTTATTTTATTTATTCAGAAAACCAACAGCGTAGACAATATAAAATAATTTCTATAAATATATTAAGAGGTAAAGCTAATTAAATGTTTCCATATATAACTTAATAACATGTTGGTATGCGCAGATAAAATATTAATAAAATATTTTGAAATTAATTAGTGAAGAATTACAAACGAAGAAAGTAAATAGGGAAAGAAAAAAGGAAGAAAAGTAAATGAAAGTGAATGTGGAAAATCTAACAAAAAGTAAATAGCGTTTTGTTTAGTCTGTAGGTAGTTAGTTGTTAACTGTTCAATTTTGTCAAGAACAGCTCTGGCAATGTATTTTTTGAATGCAGATTTAGTTTTAAAAAAGAATAAAATGCATCAGCAAATACTGTATTATACAATCGTGGCATTCTTATCAATGGTGAGTTAGTTGCATAGTTTGCCGAACAAGCTGGTACATGTAGCAGGGATTAGGGATTAGCAATTGATTAAATAAATGCTGTTATAACCACAGAGAAGCGCAAAGAGCCGCCAGACGCGGTGCTGGATGCGAAGCCGTCCTCCTCCAGCGCGACCGAGCACAGCAACAAACAGCCCGCGAACAAGCGCTCGCGCAGATAGTAAGTCTACATACACGCATATGCACACGCACATATACCACCACTATTATTATATATTCACTCCTTAAGGTGTATGTCTAAGGTGAATACGTGAATTCCTTTTTGTTATCCAAACACTGTATTATATAATACATATTTTAAGGTTCCATAACATGTACTTTATTCCATAATATACAAAGCTTTATATATGATAAACAAAAAGAACAATTTAAAAACTAATAGTAATTTAAACGTTCAATGTTTTAATAGTAAGTGATACTCCAGTACGAGGATAATTAAAAATATAACAATTTTTAGTAATTTTATTATACAGTATAGTTTAACAGTTATAATGGTCCTTTAAATGCCTGTCGTTTTTTTATTTATTACTATACACCACCCCTCCCTCCCACGTTACTCGACCCAAGTAACGACACAGTAATATTAACTTATACTGTAGTAAGCAATTTGTTGTTGTTGAAGCATTTATTATTTGTTATTACAAAATGTTTGGCTACGTCAGTAGTGTGGGTTCTCTGTGATGTCGAATGTCGGGTTGGGGCCGGGGATGTGATGGTGGGAGGGGGAGCTGGTGGGTGGACAAAAGAGCCATATAACAAGTTTGGAAGTGGTGTTGTGGCGCGCAGCTGCTCGTCGGCGGACGAGGAGGACGTCGACCCGGACACGAAGGCGGCGCGCGAGAGAGAGCGGCGGCAGGCAAACAACGTGCGCGAGAGGTACATACACACAAACAATCAAACCAACAAACAAACACCCACACACATCTCTATTGAGGCGAAGTGCAAACAAACACACGTCGTTCACGCACAAATATTTAATCTTTTAAGTGCCATGAGGGCCGCCGGCTAATTTACAATTTTTAATCTGTACATCTAAGGAATATTATTTTTTTCCTACCCTCCGGTAATTATTAGCTTCATTAGGCACCTAGCAACTGGATCACGGGATGGTATACGATTTGCAGCATGTTTTAGAAGCGGTTACCATGTGTGCCGATGAGATCGCTTGCGGCCTTACTTTCTATACGAAATTTCCTCCGACAACCCACTAAAGAACATAAGCAGCATGAGAATATGTATATAGAAACCTTTCTTTATATTGAATTCACAATTTATTTATTTTTCAAAGCTGGCTTTGAAAACCTATCGTGTTTCTGTGTTACAAAAACGTAACCCGCCGGCGACCTCACGGCACACCGAGTACTATGTTGCCTTTAAGTGCCATATTAAGGTCACTCGCGGTCTCAGTACATAATGATATACATGATGTGTTATATTCATTCGTAGAATGTAAACATCCCAAATTTTCACGTAAAGAAAGCCTACACTTGATATTTCCATTTGGCACCTGGGGAAGTCATGACCAAAACAGCTTGGCAGTTAGAAAGTTAAGGCTTGTATTTCACGAGTGTTCCGTATTAACAACAATCGATGAAACAACTTCCATCGAATACCAACTCATACATTGTTAGAGCCAAGTTTACGATGATTCATTTCCTCTTACGTTTAATAATAACTTGTGTTCGCCCGGGTAATAGTACGGATTCAAATATAATATATCTACAGAACAGTACAAGCTTTTTATCTCCGTATCTGTTGTGTTGTACCTTTAGTGTTGGAAAACCAACGGCATAATGCAAAATGCTGTGAGAAATGCACAACCTAAAACAAAATCATTACGTAACATAAGTTACCTTATATCTATTTTAAAACAATGTACACACAATTACACAAACAAGTCTCCGCCTCGGTGCTCACTAACCATCATGAGTCTTTTTAAGTTTCAGAGCTTACAACTTCACCGCTATACCGCTAACAACAATTTGGGTCATAGTATAATAAAGTGTTACTAATTTTGTCGTTACAAATATATGTGTCTGTCTGTGTGCGTTTTCTTGTGTTAAAGCTTCAAGGTAAGTTAAGAAATAATTATTTAAGCGTTTCCTAAAGTTATAAAGGGGCTCCCTAAGCATTAAGATATTTAACGTGCTTAATAGCTACCAATAGACATGGCGCGAAATCGAATGTTGCTTTACAACCGACCAAAGATAATGTTATATAATTAAATAACATTCTATATTCTCGAGAATCATCGCAATTGTGTTTGTTCTCCAAAATCATTTCATTCGCGCCGAGTTCATTCATAACTCATCGGCTATAAGCTTGGAACTAACAGGTTTCGGGTTCACTTTTGGTTTTGTTCGGTACATTCAAACAGGAGGTCGGTCGACTCTCTCTCGCGCAGCCTTCGTGCCCGAGGTAAGGCATCTTGATGACGTCACAAATTAACCAGGACACACAATATATAAAATATATTTGATATAAATAAATATTTTATATTACTATTAAAGTGCACATTTTTCTACTTTGCAAAGTAAAGTAATCCGAGTATAACTCTTAAAATCTTTTCTATAATCTGTTATTTATGGAACTTGCTTTGGCAGTATCTATATATTTTAAAAGTGGATGGAGAACATTTTTATGTTTCCCTTTGACGACTATCAACAATACATAATCGATCGTGAAGTATATTCTCACCTCAAAATCTTCCTTCTAATGTCCACTAGACGGCGATGCAACTTTGATAATTGGTAAATATCACCAACCATCCATTTTCAGATATATAGAGATAGATTTATATAGGCTGGCCAACATCTGTGTCTGGTTGGTGGAAATTTTATTTTCGTTTCTTGATATCTCAGGAATTGTTATTAACAAATAACGAGTTACAAATTAGTCTAAATACGGCGTTTGCCAATAGTTGCTCGTCGGCGGACGAGGGGGACGATGACGCGGATCCACAGGCGAAAGCGCTGCGGGAGAAGGAGAGGCGGCAGGCGAACAACGCGCGCGAGAGGTGAGGCGCGACCCTCAGCACGAAGTGACCCCACGGAACCCAATGTGACACCCGGTGTGACCAAACGTGATCCGATCAATGGCCAGTAGACACCTAATCGTCGTTTAGCCCAAGCGACGTACACATCGATATAGACGGAGATACCTATAAATATTATACAACGCTATGACCCAAATTGTTACAGCTTAATATAATTTTTAAAACATGTTTTTTTTCATTCGCTTCAGATAAACATTGCAACGCTAAATAACGATATATAAAAAAACGAAATAATATTTTCCAGCTTTAATCTGCTTTATTAAAGTCTGGAAGAAGTTGATTATAACAATCACAAAAATAAACATACCAAGAGTTTTCTTTAATAACATTACAATACAGAGTAAATTTTTGTTTATTAAATTTTGGAATACAAAAAAATTTTTTTTTTTGTGCTCTCCTCATCAATTACTTTTAAAAATATGAAAAATTTCAAAGTGAAAACTCTATCATAAGTTAAAGTATATTCAATAATATTTCTGCTATGAAATCGTAATAGTACTAAAGTAAAAACCGTCTCGATTGCTTCCAGGATAAGGATAAGGGATATAAACGAAGCTTTAAAAGAACTGGGCAGGATGTGTATGACGCACCTGAAGAGCGACAAGCCGCAGACGAAGCTCGGCATATTGAACATGGCCGTGGAAGTCATCATGACTTTGGAGCAGCAAGTGAGAGGTAAGTAAGCGATTGAGTACAATTTATAAGAGCTTTAGCGTCTCAAAATAATTAAATGTATTTTTCTGATGAGACTTCAATGTAAATTTCCATTGAATTATTAGACCATTAAAATAATGATAATAAAGAATAGATAAATAAATAATGGTCTCGTTACTGTTACAGAACGTAACTTAAACCCTAAAGCGGCGTGCCTAAAGCGACGCGAGGAGGAGAAAGCGGAGGAGGCGCCCAAACTGCTGGCGGCGCCGCTGCAACATTACCAACCCATGCCGGTATACTGTCTACCTACATTTCAATTATCAACTATATTTACCTGGTAGTAAGCGATAACTTACTACAGTGACGCTGAATGTTTACACAACACCACATTGTGAAACTCAAACAGTACATTCATCATCAGCCGATAAACAGCCACTGCTGGAAATTTTTGGGGGAAGCTTATATCCCCCAAAAATTTCCTTCCACTCCGACCGATCCTGCGCTGTCTGCATCCAACGGATTCCCCTGACCTTCACCAGATCAACGGTCAACCTTACATATACGTATAAACATTAGACTCCTTTAATTTGGTCAAATTCTTTGCTCTATAATGAATACCGATTGCAGGTCTCAATCGCCTGAGACTGTTTAGGTACCACCGCTGTTCCTATTGCAGACGACAAACTACTTTGAGGATATAAATGTGTTCCGATTTGGATGACGGTAAAAAAATGTTTACCCCACATTGTTATATGGTTCATCTCTCCATAAGGTTTTGAACGTCTCATCGTATAAAAAATGTAAAAAACGCTACGGTAGTTGGTATCTAAATGATTACTAGCAGACGATATTTCCCACTAGTGTCATGTGTCATATGTGGTTGGAATATTAATATGTGATTCTGTTACTCTGTGTGCAGGGCTTAGGTCCGCTCGGCGGCCAACCTCCGACCGGCGCGCCCCCTCAATAGCGACGCGTCGCACGCCCCTGCGCGCTGCACTGACACGAGACTACGCCACACCACGCACACCCCCACGGGGACCAGGCCCTGGGCCCTCCCCGCTGACGTCAAGCCACCCCCACCAGGACGCCCGCCCGGCGGTCCAGTGGGAGCGAGGAGCGAAGCAGCCAGTGGCTCCAAGTCACTCATCCCCCGATGTGCCTGCCGGCGACCTTTGACGTTTTTATACGTTACAAACGGAATTGTACTTTTGTACATGAGTTATATATGTATATATATTTATATACACCTTAACCAGTGCGCAATCGATCCGAGGTAAATTTAGCACGAATCATTAATTATATACGAATTTATCTTTTATTGTTCCCGTTGTAAATATTTTACAATCTTTATTATTTTTTTTATAATATGTAATGATTTTCTATTTTATCCTGTTAATTTTATATATAACTGATTGTACTAAATTTACCTTTAAAATTAAACGCGAGAGAAATGAAATTGTACGGTAGATGTCGAATACTTGAGGTGGAATAGTACCGTCGTGCACACGGAGGGAGTATTTACACGACCGCCGTCGAGGTGTTCATATGTTTGAGCGAGGCGGTGTCTCTGAGACGCCGGGCTCCCGTCGTCTGCATCAAGCGATCGTCCCAAAGAGTGTTATCATGCAGTGCGTAGCGACCGACGACCTGGACTTTACTAGCTGTAAGGTGTATATTACTAGATATAGTCTATAGTTTTATATATCTCGGTGACATAACGGACCCGCGACGGACCCGGCCCCGGGCTCCGGAATTTGTAAATTACTAGCCTAGAGCGTACTCTATGTATAGGTATCTATAGTTTAATTGATAAATCTATGAGAAAAAGATATTTTTAATTACGATTATAAACGTTTTGTTACGCTGCCATAAGCATAGTGCGTAAGGATGATCACGAGGTCCATTTTCGGGTTGCTCCAGGTATCCCCCGGCGGTAACGCCGCTCGTTGTCCCGTCACCACGGTTTCTCTCCCCCCTCACCAAAACGGTCACCACACGCGAAGCACGACAATAATCGCTCGTCAATGGACTTCTGGATGTTGAGGAAAATATTAATTTTTTTTCTTTTTTTTTCACCGTGTTTTCGGGGAAAGCGGACGCTCTGTGTCGACTGTTACCAGCTGCGGAACCGTCCGCACGATTTTCGTGTCGAAACCTTTGTTATGTGCTACTTTATATTATAATACGAAGTATAATTTAAATAATAAAAAACTAACTCCCACGTTGTAGTCGTCGATATTGGATAGATGCCGTGATGCGTATAGACCAGTGCAGTGGAGAAGAGTTACGGCGAGGGTTTGAAGACGAGAATCGTGTCGGCGCGCTGTTCTGTACCGTAATGTTGAGCTAGCACCTGGTGCTTGGTACGTGAGTGATCGAGAAGGAACTTGCTTTTTATAAATGTATGGGCTCGTCGCGAGCGGTCATATTATTTATTGAATTCGCGCATTTATAGAAAACAACGATTCGTGTCGAGGTCGATAGAAGAAAATGGCTGCTAACTTAATAGATGTACTTAAAGGGATATTATTTTCGTTCTCTTTGTACCAAAACTCCAGTGAAAAACTCTATTGGTTTGACAATTAGTTTTAATCTACGCGCGGACGTAGTTTTTATTTTTTTCTTTTGTATACATTTATTTTTATTCGGTAGCTATTTGTTATGAGGATGTTTCGGTTGAGGAGTTGGGTTTGGAGTACTTACGCCACTGAGATCGCTCGCCACATAACTTACTGTACGGAAACCTTCGCGGTGCTTACTCTCCGCATTGAGAACATCACCAATTATTATTTGATTGATTTTGTATGTATTAACGGTTTTTGTATAGTAAATTCTGTTGTGACGACATTTAAATCGACTAAATCAATGTTTTTTCTTTTTTATATTCACGCGTAAAATCTATATGAAGATTATTTAATCTATTTAATTTATATCCATTAATGAATAGTGTTTTAGATTGACCATGACAAAGTTTACAAGGAATAGATTTCCGGTCATTTACAACACCTGTATAGGTTAGACCAAAATATATATACGAAAGAACTGGTGTTGCCACATATATCTTCCCGAATTTAGGGTAATGTCACTAATTAAATAATCGGGTATTTTTGGCGTTAATACATTACCTCATCATAAGGGCAATTATTTGTGATGACACAATTTCTTTCAGGTTTATTGCCTTTATAATTTTTTATTTATATATGTCAAAAAGACAATTTTACATTTATTTTCTTTCGACTTTAAAATCTGCGCTTTCAATTGCCCCCTTTAATATTATTAATTGATGTGATTAAATGATTACGTTTTAATAGATTTGTAAATAACTCCGATGATTGTACCGAAGCTCAATCTGTTTTGTTTATTATCGCGTTTCAAAATCAACCAATGATTTCCTTATGTTATGAATTGATTATTTTCAAAATGCACCTGCGCGTTTATCGGACCCTTGAGAGGTGTTTTTATCGTCTGTGAGAAACAATTACAATGTGTACTAGATAAGTAATCGTTTAGATTATGAGTAAAGTACAATATTGCTAGTTGTTTCTAGGTAATCTAGTTGGTTCGACGCGGACCCTGTATTATATAGCGTAAGATTGATTATTGACTGCGATGATTGTACCGAGTCCTCGCGGTGGTTTGTACTTTACGTTTATAAACTTTCGAAATTTCTTTATTGGAAAAGTTCAAAATATTTTCTTAGTACTCTATCGTAGTATGTAGGACACTTAATCATTACTTGCGACTCTTTAGTTTAGCTTAGTTGACTTTCTCTTCCATCTAGAATTTAATTTAAGTTTTTTTTTTTAATTATTATCTGTGCGTGTGACGTCATCGTACGGAGTGACAGTTATTTGGTACATATAACAACCCATAATTTATTCGCAATATTGAAGCTCAGATTTTTAAGGCACCGGAGGTTTTTTTTTGTTCGTTTACATGAATCCTGGAGATTGTGTACAAAATGAGGCTTTTTTTTTGCAATTTATAATTTTTTTTGTTTATTTTTTTCTGTTAAGGCAACACCAGCGGCCGAGCACTGTGTAACATAGAGCGTTTGATATGTTTGCTCCTCTGTTCAAATGCATAGTTTAAAATGATATAATTACAAGAAAGCTCTAATTATAAAAATGAATAATATTAATTAAATATAAATGTGCCATTCATTTTGCTACTCATGCGTTTCATTTTAACTTTCGTTGTACTGAACACCAGCCACATAGCGACTTTCCTACAATAATATGATATTACTGGTCAATGCTTGACCACGATCCCACCTGGTTTCAAGTGATGATGTGGTCGATGTTGGTAAAGCGCATTAACATAGCAAATATCTATTCACTCTTGAAGACGCCCACATCGTAATTGTACGGGAACACTGACGCCGGCAAGTTGTTCCATTCCTTAG
>DWLS01007759.1:0-10455 GCA_018246255.1 Pachliopta kotzebuea | reverse complement strand
GTGATAAGTCATATGTTTACGAACAATGTGGCGCTAGTTAAGATGGTATACACAGCACAATATTGCATAAGATACAGTTATTACAAACCATCACACAGCGCTTATCGCTATGATGTATAAAATAATGATAAATTCATTAACAATTTCAAAGTGGATGACAGATGTACAGATGTTTGTTCACCATTGTTTAGCGACAGAATAGGCGCTAAGATTGTATTTGCGTAGACGATACATGTTCAGATTTACTGTTAGTAAAAGTGTATCTCGTTAACTTTAGTATCAAATTTATTCTTAAACAGGATTAAATTTGGCATTTAATTTCATTGTCGGTATTTTATGTATGAATAGATACATATTTTTAAGTCTACCTTACACATTGCGGCTTTGTATCACATTCTGTACAACCCCGGGTTCATGCTATATGATGGCAGGATGGCGAGTATCGATAACATAATAATTTTACTAGCTCCAGAACCCATAAATAAAACTACAGCGCGTTTGAAAAGACGACAATTAATTTTATTGATATGTTTAGAGATCTTTTTACAGTTTCCAGAGAGATACTGAAGTTAGATCATTGGTAATACTCTTTCCGCCATTAAGTTTACGTAAAGTTAAATATTTTAAATACGATTTTTGGGGACTTAAAGTTTTTTTATTTTTATACTTCCTCTAATTTATAATATTGTTGTGAGCAAAGTTGCAAACGATAAATCATTGTTTGATATGTGGGTAGCAACTGAAATACAAGTATTCTAAAGGCAATTTTCTTTTCTAGGTACAAACAAACCTGTACCATTGTGGACCATGCAATAAATTGATTCCATATTGGGATACAACACATCTGCACCTGAAGAGTATAAAGCATAACACCTCTAAAAACTGCAAGAAGTTATTGGGTAGTTTCACAAGGCACTATTGTAAGACAACCATGACTCATGTTGCTAGTAAAAATAGTGACAATCTTTTACAAAAACTTGCAGATATGGGATTATTTGAGTTTTCGTTACTTTAATAAATATTATTATCTGTGTGGTTTACTTTAAATTAACATTCTACTAAAATCACCCATAATTTTTTTTACCTGTTTGCCTAGACTACCCTGGCTCTTACTGCTCGATTGTAAAGTAAGCTAGCTTGCCTTGTTTCGAAAGACTACCAAACTTCACAAAATGTGGCCTAGGAATTAAATCAGAGATTTGCATGTTAAAAGACGAATGAGGCAGTTAAATTAATCTTATTTATTTATTTATAATGCTTCATGCACAAAACAATAAGTACACAGGCGGACTTAAAGCCATATGGCATTCTCTACCAGTCAACCTTTTAAATTAATCTTATCATAAATGTTCTCACATTTGAATAATTCAGCTTTTCGCGTATCCATGGCTGCAAGGTGGGAGGATATTTCATTACATAGAACAAAATGGTTTAAGATAAAAAAAATGTTATATAAGGAATTATTATGAATGGTAAATAGGTTAGATCAAATTTCATTTATTACTTAATAAAAAATTATTTAATTTATAAAGCTTCAATAATATTACTTTTAGTCCTAAGAATAACTTACACTAAAACTTTAAATGAAATAAAAACTTATTTATATAGCCCAGATTTATTTCATTATCAATACAAATATACAAACTAAGAAAACAAGACAATACTTATTAATACATGGCAAAATAAGATAAGAGTTATATCTTGTCAAATATTTAATGACACTCATTGATAAGAGTGACAAATATGTTTTAATATTGATTTAATTGTTGGAGTATTTAGGATCATAATAGATATCAAACCAATTTGGAAAATGAGATAATAACATAATTAACTCATTTTCATTATTCTCATGGACCCGTTTCAAATAATATATTGCTTTTTTAACATAGATTTCTCTAAGATGTAAAGGTAAGATTTCAACATTAAAGTCTAATATTAAAGCTGCATGTCCTAAATGTGTTGGGTACAATACAGTGAAAGCAATATGAGGGCTTATTGATTTTACTGATTGGATGAATGTTGATATGAAGTTCCTTATTTTAATATCAAAATTGCTTGTGATGAAAATAAAGTTTAATACAGAAGAACAAATTTTAAAACATTTTGATGAAACGGCACATGTCCTAGCTAAATGCTGTAGATAATCATTATTGCAAAATAAATCTTCAATATCTGTAATATTATTCCTAATAATATGAAGACAAGTTTCTAAAAAAATTTTTTCTATCTCGGGTATCATTTTGATTGAAGTATCATTTAACAATTGTATTTGTTCGAAAATATTTTCGTTTTGAAAAATTTCCTTTAAAATGCTCATGTATTTGGAATTTTTTATATCCCAATGTATAACATCATCTGAAAGTGTATTGAATACTTCATTCTGCTTTAGATTGATTAATGATTGTATAACTTCTGGGTTTAAATTAGATGTATAACAAGAAGTAATTTCGCAATCTTCAATTCTACGTAACAGAAAGGCATCCAAAGCTTTTTTAACGGATTCTTCTGAATTTAAAACATTCTTTTCGTTTAAATTTGTGCAATGAAACTCAGAGAGTAATTTCATGAGATTTTCTTCAATTTTGACATGATCATCTGGTTCGATTTTGCAGATTTTTCTTATATTTTCCAATATTGACAAACGAAGATTAGTATTCATTTTCGAACTTGACTGAGAAAGTGTTAAAATTTTGACAAAACTTTTCGAGAGCGCTTTTGTTACATTTTGATCTATTAACGGATTTTCGAATGTCAATTTAGGGCACTCTTCGTTATTTGCTTTTATTACTTTTTCTATAAGTTGATTATTCATTGTTATTGTTTACGACACTTTACACTTTTATATCTCTAATTAAAACAAAACTTGAAAAAGCCCCGCGAAGTGACAGTAATGTAGAAAAGAATAATAATACGAATATTTTATTAAACAGTAAAAGCAAAGGTGTATTATACATTCAGCCATTACTTAAATTAATGTTTTCCTCAGCAACAATAAAAAATTACACAAAACAAAATTTTATATCAGTAATATTTTTAAATTACAATAAACATATACTTCATTGATTATTTTAAATCCTTAGTTTAAGTCTAATTAGTACAAGGCAGAACAAATAAAAGTATATATATATAAGTATATATACAGTAAGTATATATACATAATTATAGTTGCTACAATTTACAATTAAAATTATTATTGTTTTTGCGTAATGTTGAAGTACATTTCATTTTCTAAATATTAATACGTCGTACATTAATAATTTTTGTTTCATGAAACATTTTAATTCTAACATTAGATGAATTCACGCCATCTAGTAATGAGTAGCAAGCTTTAAATGTTCTTCGTTTAAAATTAAAAAGGTTTAATTTTAATAAATGAGGTTTACTTATAAGGTATTAATTACATTAATAAAATAAAAAGATTTTTCTGTTTCCAGAATCCAGGTAGTTTTGTACAACTTCAAAGTATTTTTGACATGTTGTACATAATGTGTAGAAACAACATTTATTATTCAAATTAAGTGACATCTTGCGAAACTAAAGGTGAATATTTTAGGTTCAGTACACAAGGAGCGAGCTGGTAGATGGATTTTTTTTTCGGTAAAGTTGATGCTTTCGGCCACTATTATGGCCGCGAAAGCTTCATCGGACCCTGAGCTCGCGGATCCGGACTCCACGAGCTGCTGCTAGATGGAACCTTCACTCCTATTCACTTTCTATGAATTTATAGATGTGTAACATTTATAAATTAATTTAAATTGTGAATTCTGGATCTGCGAACCCTAAATCCGAAGAAGTTATAAACTTCGTCAGAAAGACTAACATCTATATATCAGTTGAAATATAACAAAATCCTTAGAAAATAAATAAAAATGCAAATCGCTTACAAGTCAATTTTGTTTAAAGTTCATCATGCTCTAGTAAACCTTAGCAAAGTAAGGATATTTGAAAGTTGTTTATTTCTATTATTTGTGAAAGTTATTTGATTAAAGATATGATACGTATAAGTACCCATTGCAATTTTAAAATTTTTATACATTGATGAAACAATTCGTTGCGCTCATAATAATTTAAAATTAAGTAAATAAATTGAGCCTCTTAACATTAATACCCGATCTACGTTTTCCATTGTTTACAGTTTCGGCATAAAACATTTGTCCCACGTTCTTTAGAGTACTTACGTGTTTTGTTTCGACTATTTACATTACTATTGATAATATGATTTTCAAAAATGAAAAACCGTGATTTTCGCGTACAATGTAATATTTATGTAATTAAATCAAGTAAGTGATTGAATTAAAGTGTCCATAACGAATTTTTGTAAACATTATGCATAAGGTAGCAAAAGAAACATTGAAAGCGATGAAACATGTGATTAGTTTTAACAATAGAAGAAATTGCCAACTTTGCTTGAATGAAATTTAAAAATTAAAACTACCCCAAAATATCATTGTAAGTCCATAATAAAAAAACACATAGAATAATCATTGAAATTTATCTTAAAACATATGGTTTTGTAATTGTTTGGTGAACTTCAATAAAAATTCAAAGACATCATTTATAGCTTTCACAACGTTAATTGTTCAGAATCTTGCTTCTAACAGGTTTGGCTTACATAATTACTAATTCTAATTAAATTAAAATTAATATGTAACCTATGAATGTAGTTTTTTGCCGTGCCTCTAAGAAAAAGAAAAAACCTTTAATATAATCATCGTGATGTTTTAATTAGCATGAATTCGCACCGTTATGTGAAGGAGGCCGAACGTAAAAAAAGGTCTTTAATAATTTCATATAGCCATCAGTTGAAAATGGATGGTACGTTTCGAAAGTCAGTATTTGTGGGGCCCGGTTAATAAATTACCATCGGGACCTCACATAGAGGGCTCTAAATACGTGGGCCAAGACTCGGTGAAGCCACGCCCTTTAGAGAGAGAGGCACGATATCATCTTTTCAATCTAACTCATATAAATCCATACCACATGAAGTCGCTTGACAATGTGCAATATAAAACATCTGATTACAATGACTCTGATATAATTTAATTATTTTTACATATACCCGTAAAGAAATACATTGCAAATATTTCATTAATCGGTAAATTACAGTCAATGTAAATGTCTAGTTATCGTGGTGAGAATATTTTATGCAAGATCCAGTAAATGAATTACAAAACGTCGTCAATCTCTTTTAAAAGTAAGAACAGACGAAACAATTCAAAAAGCAAATAGAAATGTAAGTTTATAAATTCTAGTTTTTGTGGTATTTAATACAAACCGCACTGCACTGTGCTCATTGTATACATATGATATTAAGTTTCGTTACCCCAGTAATTTTTCTAGGTGTAGTATTTTGAGGAAGATACTACGGCAAGGTGCATACTGATCTTTGGAATGGAAAAAACTACGGTGGTACCTATCTAACTCAGAATAGAATTAATGTTATGAAAGGCGGAAGTAAGAAAAGAAAAGAGTTTGATATGACAAATCAAACGCATCGAGGTAGTTGAGAAACGAAAAATATTAAAGCATATTTTTCTTTGACTTTAAATTAATAAAATTTTAAACATTTGCTTAAAACTTTTATTCAATGATAATATGAGTACTTTTATTAGGTAAAAGTACGTTTCTTTTACTATTAAGGTAATATCACACTTCTTTAATGGATACTTTTTTTCGGTCTATACAAAAAAAGTAAAAAATTTACGACTGTTTATTCTAATAAATAGTCGTAAATATTTCCGAAAACAAATATTATTTTATTAATGTATTTGCATAAACGTAACTATAGATTTTTATTTAATTATGACAAAAAAAGATTCAATACATTTGATTTCCGATGGCCCCACACTAGGCAAGCCTGTGCTGTCGGCGCCTATATCGCTTAATTTAAAAATATTACAGACATTCACATATTTTTAGTTAGTTTAAATATATAAGAATAAATATAAATAAATAATGCATAACACGGATATAATCATTTATATAAACTATGGATAACGAAGTACCAAAGAAGCTAAATATTACATTACACAAAATTTTCTAGTAGTTTTTCAGTTAAATCATATAATGAAGAGCTTAGCCATTCAGTGATCCTTGTTTTAGCTTCCCTCGCAGAGCATAGCTTTATCTCACAGGAATGTACCACTTTGTTTTAGATATAATAATCATTTAATTAGTTCAACCAAAAGAATTTTCTATAAAGAACTAACACAAGATGTTATATGATATATTCCTCTGTTATTTTTCGGCCTTCGTTTTAGTCTTTCCAAATATTCAAAAGCTATTTATCGCAATCTCGATAATAGTATATTCGCTAAAACAGGTTTCGCCACGAGCTCGGGAATTGGTGGAGAGAGTATAAATAAGCGTTTGTTCGCGGTTGCTAGTTAAGTATTGCACGTCATCCATCCACGAACTCGTCTCTGTAATAATCAATTAAAAAGTGACGTCATAACATAATCGTTACAAGTATAACCTGTCTGACTCTTCTATCCCGTCTCTGTCATGTGTTTATATATATAATTAAAAAGCCGTCAAAGCTTTCAGCGGCGATTGGTGTTGGCGTTGCGAACGCGGCGAGCAATCGGGGCCAGCGCTAAACATTTTAACGGGAAACAAAAATCTCGCCGTCGGTTCGTGTTTGATACGAAACGACATGTTCGGATGATTGATCGTCGCAATCGGGCGACGTGACTGCAGAGGCGCCCATTACCAGCCGCCATCAAACAAAACTCGGGACGGTGATGGCTGAAAGCGTGCGAAAGTCGGAGTCGTGGCGGCGGTAAAGGCGCTGCCATATAGCGAATGTAGGCGCAGCGTGTTGAATTATTTATTTCTTTTTATATTTATTTATTCAACAAGACGATCAAGACATTCCCTTATTAGAAAGTGATACGCTCGACTATAACGTGCCGATGATTAAGATGGTATACTCAACATCATATTGCAACACGTCACCTTGAGATATAAGTTTTTAAGTCTCGTCACCTCAGTAATTTCACTATCTCATAACGCCAATCAAACACACTACAGTAATGCTTGCACAGTACTGTTTGTCGACTGCAATAGGAGTTGCGGCGGCACCTACCTACTCGGTCTCCAGCAACAAAGATCTACCACCAGTAAAGTATTTATTTAATCTAGGTATCAAATACATTAACAATATAACCAAGTTAATCATACTAATAAACAAATAGTAACATATATATCACATTCAGAGAAAACTAATTAAACTAGACTTGAATAAGATAAACAATGATGTTATTAGAAAGAACTGATAAGAGCTATTATAACAAGTAGTATATCATGTAAAGTAAATTACTTTTCATTTAAAGAATGATAATTCCTCAAAATAAATCAATATTTTCAAAATAATTTTTTACCCAAAAAAATCTTTCACCCGCAAGAACAATGAAAAAAGGAGTTTTTTGTGATTTGATCAACTTACATATATATTTATTATAATTATATAAGACTAAGCTTCCAAGCGAATAAGCCGTTCACTTTGTAGTGAATATTACACTAATTTATATGTGTATTGCATGTCTTCAAACTTCTCATCTCATGACTGTAGGTTTTATAGGACCTCCATTGACTAAACCCTCTACAATGTTTGTTTTTTCTCGCTTTACGACAGCGTTGGAAACTCTTTTATGATACTTGTAATACGAAAGATCAGTATTTCTATATATTTAATTTTTTGCTGGCGTCAGTGTTCCCGTCCAATTACGATGTGGGCGTCTTCAAGAAAAGAGTGAATAGGTATTTATTAGGTCAATGTGCTTTACCATCATAGACCACTTAACACCAGGTGGCATCGTAGTCAAGCATTGACCTTTAAATAATGAAAAAAAAAATTGTGCTTAAAATCGATGAGAGAAAAATCTTGTATGAGTCTCCACATCGTTATATCTGAGGTTACTTCCGAACGGCTAAACCAATTTTCATCCAGTTATTTCTTTGTCTCAAATATATTTATTTTGTTTTTTATTATACATATAAGAAGACAAAAATATACATTGGTAAGAGAAAACTACAAAAGGAATCTGAACCCTCAGAGAGTTTTCCTCCAACAAACCTGTCGACAAAGTAAGTTAATATAAAGTTTTTTTTATAACATCTGAGAGGCAAACGAGCAAGACGGGTCACCTGATACTAATATAGTAATATACCTTTATACTCTTTCAACTTATTACGAGATGTATATAGCTTGTGTAACTTTTGTTTCATTCGTAGTGTTTTAACTTGCCGTTGGATCGGTGCTTTTTGATCGGTGGTGATTGTTGATACGCTGCGGTGATGCAACGCGGTTGCGTTGCGAGAACTGCCATCAACAATCAATACATCATCGGCTGTTTGTATACACGAACTTAGGAGTCAACATTGCGAGAGACTAAATGTGTATTTTTGTTTGTACGTCGGGGCCACTGACAATAAGTGCTTTTTGTCAGAGACTGTCTATTTAGGTAACACTGCAGCTCCTATTGAAGTCGACAAACATTACCTTGCAAATATTACAATGTTCCGATGTGAAGGAGGTTGTACGCTACCGAAATTAGTAGAGTAAAGAGACTTAACATGTTACATCTCGAGGCGAGCACAGTGTGGTGCCACATGAACATTTTTACCTTTATAGAGGAAAACACGGAGACACAGTGATTTGGCGGCAGCTGGTTTATGCGCGTGTAAAAATGTTTCAGGACAAGCAAGACTTCTAAATAAAGCACATTAAAGAGAAGAGAACTAGCATCATACTCTTATGAACTTACATCACTATGAGCTATACGTCTTGTTGATTTCGTAGCTGCATATTTTAAAATGCAAAACATGATGGTAATTGAGAGAAATGTCATTACCACTGTAATTTCGTAAGCTACAGTACCTTTCAATACAAAGTACAGTAATATTGGAACACTACTCTTTGATAATATTGTATAATAGGCGTTAAGGTATATTACCTAGTTAGTAAATGAAAATCCCGCTCATCATCGGTGACGTAATAATTTGTTTTGTTCGGATTATACTTTTTTTACAAAGATGATATAAAATAGCTGTTAACCTGATGAAATTGCAATAATGATTTTATTAATATATTGAATACTCATTTGATCTCAATTTCAAGTGATGTTATGTGACAATGAGGAGCCGAAAATGAAGAAATATACCAACACAAATAATTCAGACTCACACATGTAAAGATCACAAACACAGTAATGTTGTTCTAACAGCAGATTGCAATAAGGTAGTAGTTACACAAGTATACAAAAAAATAACGTTTCCAGCACCCAAATTCTGCCCCTTGTGGCCCTTTAATAAAACCAGGGACCTCCGTCTCATTAGGCAAGCGATTAGTCGCTGCGTCACGGAGGCAGATGGAAACAAACATGAGTATAAATTTGATTCTTTAGAAATACATGAGTTTCACATCGTTGCTTTTTAATTAAGTGTAATTTTTTTAATAATTACAAATTTTTTGAGGTCTCTAACTATAGTGGCTTTACAGAAATTGTTCAGCTTAAACAATTTACAACGAAGCTTTTTCATTATATTTTTCATATAAACGTGCATATTGTCTTTAAAAATATGTTATAAATATATTATTATATATTTATTATTACAGATATTTATTTAATGTAACTTTTAGGTATACTAAGTAGTTCAAGTAAATAGATAATTATACTAAAATTAATTTGTAGTTGTAACATTTGCTTGTTATATGTTCGGAGCGTCATTAGTATGCAAATAAGTCTTATAGGGAATATAACGCAGAAAAACGATTTTAGAATGGCTGTTAAAAACAAATTTTGTTTTGACTTTACTGTGTTCTTTTATTTGAAAAAAAAACACACGATTATTTGATACCAAACAGATTATTCGCCGCTTCCCGATATGATTAATCGTTGTGGAGCCGGGGCCGAGATATCGAATGCGCGCGAATTAATGCAATTTTAATACGGTCGCCATCGATTATACGTAGCAGTTTAATCGATTTATTACAAACACACTACGTGGTAACGGTGTAAAAAATCGTCTTCATATTGCAGCGATTCGCCTTTCCCTGTTAGCTCTCGTTACGGAGGCCTGTGCTGAGTGGAAGGGAGAAGGAGCATAACCACGTTGGGTGGCCGCGAGATCGCTTCTTTAATAATGACCCCATAGTGTCGTTGGCATCGCATTCGATGAACATCATTTCTGAAAATTGTTTTAACATTTCAATGCAATTATATTAGTAATTATTATCACTCTTATAAAATAGTAGTTAGTGCTTTCATCTAAATATAATGTGTGAAGAGAAGAGTTCATAAACTTCTTTTAGACTTGGCATATCACACGAGACGTGTTACATTAGGCTATTTCCTCCTTCCCCAAATCCTCTTTTCTCGTCTCTCTCCTCTCCCTTATATTATATAATTTATATATATATACTTTCTAGCTCGCGGAGTCCGGATCCGCGAG
>DWLS01007758.1:0-10455 GCA_018246255.1 Pachliopta kotzebuea | reverse complement strand
GCGCAGGGTCAGATGAAGCTTTCACGGCCATAATAGTGGCCGAAAGCATCGACATCACCCGAAAAAAAAAAAAAAAACCAGCAGGATATTAAATATATTCTCTACACCCACCGACATACATTGATTATAATTATTGTACAGATACCTCCAATTTAGTATTTAGTATTATAACACATATAACCCAAAACTGTTGTTCATAGAACATGTATAATTCCTCACAATATTCTTCCTTCACCTAAAGCTTAAACTCAGTGAGAATGAAATTCGCGCATTTTAGCAACGAATTACGTATGTGCCCGCACTTGAAAAGGAATAAATAATAATATGTATAATAAATATAATTTTGATTATTACTGATTCGTTAATAACCATCTATAACTTTCTTAGTGACTTACATAGTCACCAATGAACTTTGCTTCTTTCTCTCCGGCACTGTTTTCTTCTCGCTCTCCAGGCGTTTGTATGTCTCTAATACATCATCATCGGATATCTCACCGGGACCCTGCGAAAAAATACAACCTTTTATAATGATAATTTGTTTTAATAAGAATACCGAAGAAAAGTTTCCTTTCTCTCTTTTTTCCTCTCTAATAGTCTCTTCATAAACACTTTCTTTTAATAATTTTAATATTCAAGTGTTATGGCGAAACGGATTCCGCGGATTTTTGCACTAACAACACCATTAACGTTTTTTGATTACGTCTGTCATTTCAAATTAAAAAAATATAATTTCTCTCGTGGCAATTCACTTCAAATGACCGATTTCCAAAATTTTACTTAATTGAATTGAAATCGACAAGACTTCAATGCTATATATATTATTTCTTACACACTTTAAGGAACACGACAAAGGTCACACAATCTAGATAAGCTCATAATTACTTAATTTGTGTGTACAGTTCTGATGTTTGGGACAGGACTCCTAATTTTTGGCATTCATTATCTACGTCCCGCCTCCATCCTTACTATTACACTTATCGCAAACTTTGAACCTCTTACTTCCCGTTCAGATATATTGCAATCTGTAGTTCTATAAATAGAAAGACCGTTGACAACCGAACAACGTAATAACTATTTTTGTACTTAACAACATCTCCACTCGACTTTGTTTGCTTAAATATATTATAGACAGGAGAACGGTAACAGGAAGAAGAACAACCTATCTACGCAATGGCAAACGTGGGGAGACTACTTACCATTCGCCAATATTCTTAAATCCTAGAAAACATCAAGGGTCTTACCATCGTCACTTCCTTTACAACAAAATTAAACACATTCAGTCCTTTTAAAGAACCTGATCTCCTATTTTAAATCAAACACTTTGTAGTCTTACTTCTGCTTGGGCGTCTGATTTTGGGCGGCTGCATTTCGAGGAGAAATCTTTTAGTCTATCCAAATGGTGAAAATGCTAGCGAAGGGGTAGAGCATAAGAAAATCTTATAACACGAATTTCCTCCTAAACGGCAGTACATCGAAAGTTTTCCCGGATACAAAGAAAAGCTGCGCTTGTAAATTCTCAACACTATTCCCAGTTGGGCTTCGGTTAGTCTTGAATCCTATATTGCATATAACAATGTAATACACGAGCTTATTTTAATCAAGAGAAAGTAAATACCAAAGAGTCGGTGCTGCTGAGACACTTGTAAGCAGTGGGTGTGGTGAGCAAAGGCGTCGTCTCCAAGCAGCCCATGGTGTTGCGACAGCACCGAGTCCCGCTGTAGCTCGCTGCGAACGAACGGAATGGTCTCCTGGTGATGAAAGAAGTTAAACTCATAAACTAATAGCAATCTTTTAAGTAACTTGTTTTAACCGTTAACTTTACTCTCATAGTTAGCAGATTATAATTCATTCATAATTAGGTTTATTTATAATGATGTTATTGATAATCCTTGTTCAAATTTACAAAGTAATAACTAATGATAAACAATATTGTCCATGTCTCATAAACCTTGGGATTGCGAGAATACGAGTCAGATCTAAATAAAGAAAGACATAGTGTTGATACACGAATAAATATAATACATAATAAATAATAACAATTTTATATTACTAAAATACTTAACAATATATAATTAGCAAACCGAACTAAATCAATACTGTTTTATGTAGGTCAAAAAGTATCTACGCCACTTTACAAGTAATAGTTTTTACTGGTTTTATTTATTTTGTCGGTAATTATTTATTAAAAAACCATAAAATTAACAGAGAAATTACGTTAAATATTAAAATTTATAGGTATTTTAAAAAGGCGCAACAATCAAATATTGATTTTATCATGAATTAAGAAACACAAGTTTATAAGAAGTTGAATAACTGGTGCCGCTGGAAAACAATTGTTTAGGCTTATATTCAGCAGGGGACAACAATATCCTGAAATGATGCCGATGAATAAAGTAATTTAAATAACTATAAAAACAAAAATTACTTATGAATATTTATTACTTATTCATACTTTGTCACTTAATCGGTGATTGTCTGGTCGGTAATTGAAGTTGTACTTTAAAATCGCAAAATTGAAAGGACTATTTTTTTATTCGATGAAACGAGCAAGACGTTCAACTGATGGTAAATGATACGCTCGCCCATAACAATACGGTGCTCATTGAGATGGTATACACAGCACCACATTGCATTCGCTTTGAGACGTTAGATGTTACACTCGTTACCCCAGTAATTTCAATAGATTCACAGCACTTTTCAAGTCGGAACACAGTAATTGCATGTTACTATTTAGCGGTGGCAATAGAAGCTGCGGTGGTACCTATTTAGACGTCTTCAGTAACGGAGATCTGCTAGTAGTGATACTATTAGGATTTTGTGGGCAGGACAAGAAAAGTTGGGCTAATTATGTAATACAGGTAGCACGTAAAGAATTGATTAGAACAGGCAAACGCAAAACTGGAAGTAGTCATCATAAGAGTGATCCACATTAAAAAGACTTAATACTACGATACATAATTACTAATAATTTTTTTTAAGAAATGTCATTATTTAGATGTTGAATAAATAGCTTATTATAACTTACATGTATTTCTCGAAATTATTTTCTTCATCCATACATTCGCAGTCCGACGTGTCGGAGCACGCGCTGCCAAATATTCTGCAAACAGATAAAACTATTTAATACTACGAATTATTAATAAAAACCGTTTAAACGGACACAACGGTCAAATGTCAGAGCCGTTACGCGTAATTCGCTCTAAGATCACTGCGATTAACTGGATAAATAATGAAACGTACAAGTCTGACCTAGTTAAATGATACAGAGATTAAACATGTAAATACGTTACTATGTTGAATGAAAAAATTCAAATGACGCAGTTCGAAGGCATGCCCTCGAAAGTTACCATTTACTTTGTTGTAAAGGTTTAGTAATCTTACTACGTGTAGACCCTATTACTATTATCTATATGCAATTTCGTTTTCGAAAAAATCCTTAACACATTAGGTTTACGAACTTTTAGAACCCCACCTTAATTAGAGTACGACTTCTAGACGCTTGCTACAAAAGCTTACTAATAACATAACAGTTGCTTTATTTTGATTTTTTTATACTACTAATATGGTAAATAAGTATACTGCCTGCCAGATGGTAACCAGTTACCGTAGCCTGTAGACATCTACAGTACTAAAGATATTACTGGCGCGTTGCCGACCGCAAAAGAACTGTATTAAAGATGATATGAACAAGAATCCAGTTAGACTCCTCTTCAAACATTGAGGACGACTACTAAACAGTTCAAGTAGGTGAAAATCACCTCATAACCTGATCTTCCAGTAGTACATGTAACAATTGGATGCGAATAGCCAAAGATCGGGCCAGGAGGCGTTCCTTAGCAGAGGCCTATGGTTAGTAGTGGACTGCCGC
Organism: Pachliopta kotzebuea; assembly: GCA_018246255.1. NCBI lineage: Eukaryota > Metazoa > Arthropoda > Insecta > Lepidoptera > Papilionidae > Pachliopta > Pachliopta kotzebuea. Next base: position 6,587 of record DWLS01007758.1, on the reverse strand, counting down.
AGCCTGTTGGCGTTGGCGATAAATCCCAGTAAGTAAGCTCTTGTATTGTAATACACTGTCATAACAGAGGGTTCCGGTTGTCAACGTATGAGATCTAGGCTATTCTGGGCATCTTTTATCATCCACAGCCCTTATAGTTATTTAACATGTGATTGTTAGAAGATATAAGTGATATAAAAATATAACATCTAATTCCGCCGCAACATAGGGTTTAAAAGACGCTGTATCTAATGAAATAACCGGGGTAACAAGACGCACCACGTTGTTATGGGTGGTTGTATAACTTACCACCAAGTGAAAATTTCAGTCATTTATTTACTTTTTCTGAATATTATTAAGGTATAGGGGTATAGAGGGTATAATTTTGCTGTAATAGCATTCTTCGATAAACCCAGGCAGAAGATATCGGATTTACTCATCGCTTCTACAAATAAAATAATCTTCTAATATACTTACCAAAGTCCAAGTTCCTATGAACGTCACATGAATTTGTTTTTATAAAAAATTATATAAACGGAATAAGCAGAGGCGGAAACGCGTTGCCCGCCATTTGTACAGTAACCCTGATGCACATCTATTTATTGCCCGTACTATTGATACGCTGATGTTTACATTGATTTGTGGCGTCTGACGAAACCTTTATCGGTGTTTCATCATCTCATTACATTGTTTGAATAAAATAAATGCATAAACAAAACAGAAAGTGATACACCGCGTCCGTTAGCCCCGACAAACTAGTCGAAAAAGCAAACAGCGAGATCTAAATTAAGGAAAAATTTACTTCCCGTTGTGAAAGCAATGTGCATGCTGTGTAAATAAACAGATAGATAGTAATAAAACATGAGAGAAGTGAGGAAACTTATAAGAAGAAAATATAACTTACTTACCTCCTTCATTTTTACAAGTTTTTTAAAGTATATAAGAAGGTAAGGAAAAAAGGAAAAATGTAGCTAGGGTATAAAATGCGGCGCCGAAAGTCCGAGAGGCGATGCCCGGAAAGAATAAAAATTGGAAAAAGAAAATTATAAAAGGAATGATATAGATGACGAATGATAAAGTAAAAGTGTAATTTTAGAAAAAAAACGAAAGAGAGTGAAAAGGAACGAAATATTCCTTGTCCCATTATATGGGGAACGAACTAAAAAAATATATGCACGCTGATTTAACATGTATTATACTTTATTGTTTCGTAGTCATTTTATACATGACCTTCATGGGATATAGAAGGTATGGGGGAATAGTTTTCCTTTGCCTTTTGCTCCAGCCTTTTGAAGCCACTTGGAGTACCAAGTCGTTGTTGCTTCTTGTCCGGCGTTGGACGACGTGGTTATTTCACCGCTTGAACCCTTCATAATGTTTCCAATCTCCCTTTAACTTCGTACAAAACAGATCTCTTTAAATTAATACAGAATACTCTATGAGCTTCTCGTATTCATCACTCATGATATGCTGGTTACGATAAAACAAACTGCTAACGTTCTCTAGTAATTATTGTTTGGTGGTCGCGTAGTAGAGGTGCAAAGGTGCATAAGATCATAATTAAACCACGATAGATCCGTATTTCATTATGGTATTGCCATTATATTTATTTTACGTTGCGAACTCCATGATAAGAGAAAATAAATAAAATGATAAGCGATTGTAAATAATGGAGATAGAATAAAAATAACGTGCTGTTCATTAAATAATGTAGTTATGCTGTTTGTAATAATGTTGGGTGTAAGGGGTCCTACACCTCACAAGACCCGTGTAATCCTCACCTGCTCGTGGTACAAGCCAGCTAATCGATAAACGAGGCTCAGGGTCCCCACCAGATGCATTGGGCCTGCGTGGTGGAAGACAGCCCAAATCCCACCAGTATTAGGGAAAGTCTATGTCTAGTAGTGAAAATCTATCGGCTGATGATTATGATGATGATGAATAATATTATAAATAAAGTAGTGATTCTTCGATTTATTAGACAATTGTACGTATTATACATCTCGAAGGTTCGATCCTCGCTGGTTGAGCTTCAGGTAAAACACCTTGAGAAAGCTGACACAAACTTCAAAACTACAGCTTTCTACGTTCCCGCACTTGACTAGCATTGTAAATAAAAGGCATTGGCTTACTTGTGGAATATAGCTCAGAGTCCCACCCGTGGGAACATTAACATGGTTGTTTATTATTTTTATGTACGGCTCATCATTTCGCATTACGCGGCACTCCCTTATAAGATTACTTTTGTAATTTATTGACATCATTGCGCGCGAACGACTCGCCGCTATCTTCTCCACTTATTTTCAACCTTGACTTTACGTATTGACAGTTTATTGAACTTACTCATGATATTTGATTATAATTAATTATTGTGTTACAATAAAACTTCTAAAATCTCGAAATACCACGCTAACAATGAACTGTTGCAATTATAATAATACACATGGCGCTATGTTAGTTTTATATATAGATAATTATATAATGTATTAATAATTTGTATCCACATGATTTTTCTAGATTTGATCCTACGAATCAGTAATTTTATCTTTTTTTGGAGGTAATATTTCCCGAGCACATATCATTGTTTATTTAACATGCAAAGTTTTTTAAAGTTGAAAATACTTCTTAGTTCCTTTTTAAAATAACGTACATCTTAATTTTATATACACATTTTTAAGTAAGCATTAACGACAAATGGTCTCCTATATTGTCCTAAAATCTTTTATCGTTTTAAGATACAATTTTAGATGTATTAAAATAATGTTAACAACAGTATAGTTTTATTTCCATTAGCACAAATTTAAAACATGAGTGCTCTAGGAGTAATTGCTAGTTATAAACGTATACAAGAATTCTCATTTCTATAAATTATTTAAATAATTTTTCGTGTGAAGCAATCTACATATGATATTTGATAAACAATACAACAAAAATATTGTAATAAAATAATAACTCATGGTCGAAATTACCAGGTTCGAATTCACTCAAACCCTGGCATTTTCTATTTCTAGTATCTAAGTTACTTCTCATTCATTCACCTAAAAAAATATTTTTTTATTTGACAAAGGTTTTATAAGTACCATGAATAAAGGAGCGAGGTCCAAAATCTTTAAAAAAAACCGTAAAACTTATGTAATAAGGTTGAAAATATATACAAATTCGTAAGTTGCAGCTACGAAGTTTGCAGTTCTTGGGTTTCTTAACACCACGAAGAATGTATGTACGAATACTTCATAATTTTATGCGTTTAAACTTTTTTTCGTAACCTAATTCTCTTTAGTTATGCTATGGCCTATATCTTCGGCCAGGTGGCCGAGTAGAAGGAAATAAACCGCCTACTTATACCCAGTATTGGAACCAGAAGCCCTACATGAGAGGAAAGTCAAGGTCATATATCAACGCAGACCAGGTGCGGGTTGGTATATGTTAAATATCCTCGAAAAGGGTTTTTTTTACTATTCGACGATGCGACGAGACGAACATGGCTTTCACCTGATTGTAAGTGATACGCCTGATCATAACAATATAGCGCTAGTTAAGATGGTATACACAGCACTACATAGCACTCGTCGCCCCGAGACGAAAGGTGTTAAGTTTCGTTCCCCCAGTAATTTCACTAGCTATAACACCTTTCAAAGCGGAACCACAGTACTGTTTACACATTACTATTTGGCGATAAATCTCAGGTAGAAAAGAAAACTCGTAAAATTTTTGGTACCCTTTCTCAGAGTGTTTTTCACCAGAAACTCAACTTGAGTAAGAACCGAACCCGGCTCTCTTCTGTATGTACAATAGCCTTGTAAACAATATTCACTACTTCGACCCGTATAAGTCTCCGCGTCTCAATAAATCATTAAAAAAATAACAGAAAATGTTATTAATAGTTTTATATAATTGTTATCATTTCAACAAATATTTGTGCAACGTTTAAGGTTTGCACAAATATCTGTTTAAATACTAAATGGTTAGACGACTTATGAAGAGACCCTGGGAATCACAGGATTCAAACAGCACAGACTTTACGATGTAGAAGACATCACAAGAGACCTATGTCCAGCAGTGGAAGTCGAGAAGAAATGAATGAATGAAAATATAGATAAATAATAGTTTTCTTACAATTTGTTGTAGATATAAATGTAATAAATATTAACAACAAGAGAGTTGAAGACCTGGTGACCTGTACGTAAACCGGGTTTACCACAGACACCAGTGATTCACAACCATATTGTTAAATATTATCGATAACCCCTTATTTGTAATTTCTTTTGGTTTGTGGTGACAAATAAAAATTTATTATGTTACTATTATTTTTGTTATTGAAGTTTGACGTTTAAAGTTTGTAATTAAAGCGTCCGGACCGTTCGCGTTGGAAATTGTTGGGGCAGGCTTGCGATCAGCGGAAGATAAGAAGTTGCAGTGATGATGATGAATCAAGGTGAATAACTAACCCATAGCTGTCAGTAGACTGCACGGAGCTGGGCGCGGACTCGTCCTCCCTCCGGTGAAGGTCCCGCGTGAGGCGCATCTTGCGCGAACAGTTCACCCGCGCGGTCTGATGCGGCGCCGCGCCGCGTTTGAGCTGATAGCGAAACTTCGCCGTTTAATATAATATTGTTTACGTTAAACATATAACGACTTATATATTTCGCTAACAGATTAAGTGATAGAAGAATCGGACATTTTGAAAAATGTCTAATGAAGGTTTTTGTTATTTTCGTAGGAGAATCATAGTTTGTTTTCACGAAATAAGTTTAGTACCGCAGCAGCCGCTGTGACCACCAGTACACTACCGCGCTCGCAAACCTGCACGGCAGTTGCGGCAATTAACTTTGTAATTAGACCCGCGTGCAACACTCAGCGTCAGTTTATAAAAAAAAATAAGTATTTTGAATTCGGGACATACATTAAATTTATGTTTTATTCCCAAGTGCAGATTTCTTCGAGTTCGTCAAGTTGTTGACGATTACCTCTAGTGTTATAGGTATTTTCTGTCTGTGGTGACTTTAGGTAAACATTTAAATTCATCATCATTCATACCACCGTAACCAAGGAATTTTATGCGGTAATCACTCGTGGCCCTGATGGAGGCAGAACTTCGACCCTACCTATTACCACTAGATACTGTCATTGAAAATAATCATCTTTCTTGAACATTTTGACATACATATATAAAGTTAATATTTTCTGACTCAAGCCCTATGATTTTTTTTATATTATTAGTTTAACTGCTACATACACAGATGATATATCTTTTGCATTTGAACCCTAACTGATACGCAAAACGTGCTGCGATTGTTGTTGCTGGGCGTGCGCGTTACGTGGGTAACTGACCGTCATGAATTAAATGTTCTATTAATAGATCATATTCATTAATAATGTTATTAATATATCACACTCATCTTATCACTGGGTTGTCACCAAATTTAGTTATCGATTTCCCACATCCGGTTCCATTAATGCCAGATAAATCAGGACTTATTATGTTATACAAACCTGTGAAATAATAATCAAAATATAATTAACAATAAAACTTTGACTATAATATTGCGAAGACAATAGATTGTACCAAAAATTTGTTTCAGCAAAATATAATCATACATGAGCAGTTCATTGTGTTACTATTCTTATACTATATAATAAATAACTGTTTTATAGGTTTCCGTTGCTGAAGACCGTCTAAGTAAGAACCCCGCAGCTCCTTTTGCAGCCGGCGAACAGTAATGTGCAAACATTACTGTGTTACTATTTGAGTAGGGTTGTAACGTACTGAAATTACTGGGATAACGATACTTAAAACTGTATGTGTCAAAGCTACGAGAGCAATGCGATCCTTTGTATACCATTTTAATCAACACCACTTTATTGTGTTCAAGCGTATGACTTACCATCAGGTCAATGGCTTGCCCGTTTGGTTGCCGACGAATAAGATAATGTAAATATGTTCTAATAAGCACGCTGTTTCGATAAAGAAAAGACAATTCCAGGAAAATAGAAACAGCTTTCCCTATAACTTTCACCAACGAACTAAACTTACCAATCTATATGAAAATAGCAAACAATTCTGAACTTAGCTGTTGTCATTTATAGGTTAATATCGTGATAATATAAATTTTCCCTGTTTATTTTCACATTGAGACACAAAGTTCAATGTCTATGATCTTAGATAAAGTGTAAATAGGAGCCTTGATGTTAGATCTAACGTTTAATTAGACGTGTTATCACTTAGGTTAAAGATTACTTATAGCATGTTAATAATATGTTTAATATGTAATGAATGCACAATGAAAAACGTTGCTCATAAAATCTGTTAATCCAAATTTTAGATTACTTGTAGGACAGCTTTATTCTTTTTCTGATTCATTACACTTAATTTCTAGTGCAACCATTCATCTATTCATTTGATACTGTGCTTAATAGGACAGTTATTTTGCAGCGTTTAAATAATAGCTCATACACTACATGTCTGGAGTAGTTCTTATCCAGGAGCTTTATCAACAGAGATCGAACATAAGTGATATCATATACTACTCTTGCCAATCTTGTGAGGTTCAATGCTACCAAAACACAGGCGTGTCTTTTCACAGCCAAAAGGAGCCAGTTCACCTTGA
>DWLS01007757.1:0-10457 GCA_018246255.1 Pachliopta kotzebuea | reverse complement strand
TTATATGACATTCATCCCTTCGCATAATATGTCCATACCACGCTAATCTATTACTTCTCAACTTATCCGTCACCGGCACTAGTTTCAAACTTCCTCTGATATAATTCCCTATACAGTATAGTGATATCATACTTTAATATTCCAGTCCCATCGGAGTTAGCTGTATTGAAGAAAGAGAACTTCAATAACTGGTACAATCTTAAGACATACTACGCGGCTATCCTCGTCACCGGCATACCGTTACAGGTAATTATAAATTCTAGATGATCAAATGTGATTGTTTCGGTTGTAGAAATGGAAAATTTTGCTTTTTCATTACTTATCTGAATTTTGTGCTCTCTAAAACATATTTTATTATGAAGTTAAACCTTTTTCTCCGATTTCGTTTTAGATATGTTTTAGCTTTGTTTACTCGGCGCCTTCCTACTTCCTGTCAGGACAACCGCAAGAAATGTGGCGCTTTGGCATGTTCGTCTTGGCGTTAGCTAATATTACATTATTGGCCGACGCGGTTGGCAATGTCATTGGAACATGTGTTAATCCTATCGTAAGTATGATCGAAACATTATTTTAACTAAGCTTTGGTTTTAGAAATTAACACATAGTCCCGAATATACAATAATGACAGAACCATAATCTACAACCATGATGTAAAATGACACAGGGTAGGTTTGATAATTAATTTTTTTATTTTATTTTTAAAGGACAACTTACGGATATTACATCTAACATCAATTTGTAACATTAAACAAAGTCAAAAGCCATTTACAAGTTATCACCGATAGATAGTACATATTTAAAAAAATAGACCACAAGACAAATATACAAACAAAAATTAGATGTGTACGAAAAAAATTAAGAAAAATTGAAAAAAAAGGCTTAGGCTAAAGGCTTTATATATAATAATATAATGTAATTACTATACATAATTACGTGGGTAGCCGCTTTCATGGTAACTGGTCCCAGGTTTATAGGTCAAGCCACGTGTTTTAGTCACCGGTATTGATGTAGCTAACCGTAATTACAATATTAATCATTATTACAACGTACGAGATGGAGATGCCGCTGGTGCATGTTGCTAAAGCCTCCTGCTCATTGCAGAACGGCACATTCCTCGGCGCGATCACGACGTGCGCGATGATCGCTTTCGCTGGATTCCTCGTGCTGTTCGCACACATGATGCCCGTCATGCGTGCCATTTCCTACATGTCCTTCCTCAAGTTCGCCTACGAAGCTCTCGTGCTTTCCATATACTCTTACGGGAGGGCGCCGCTCAACTGCCCCGATGACGTCATCTACTGCCATTTGAGGTAATCATTCCATTATAACTTTCTCCTTTTTTCATTACTACACCGTATAAAAATTTTACAGTTTTGGTAAATTTATAACGAGTTTGATTACTCCTGAAATATGACAAGTACATTATATCTCATTATTGAAGAACTTTAAAGGAAACGGAATGAATTATTCATTTTAAAAACTTGTAATCATTTTACTAAAGGATATTAAATTACTCAATTTTGATTATTACATTTATGCTCTCTATCTACAGATTTAAGGAATACTTAATGTATACTGTTTTCTTAACAGGTACCCTAACAAAGTCATCGAAGAGTTCAGTATGAACCCCGACAACTACTGGAACAACATCGCGGTGCTGCTGGCGGAAATTGTGTTCGTCAGAATACTCGCATACTTCACGTTGAGACGGAACGTCAAAAGATCTATATAATGTTATTTATTGGCAAACAGTGATATTTATACTTGTTTAGTATAACCCTATTATCTGTGTTTTTTTTTTATTAAGGTGGTGGCAAACAAAGCAGAGTGACACCATGACTTTTGTTCATAACCATAGACTATATTGTATCTTTATTTATTTCTATTAGATTTAAGACTTTACCTTAATTACGTATAAACCTCGAAACTGCAAATTTCGTTATTTGCTTGGATCAGAAAACTTTATCATTGTTTATAATTTGTATAATTTAATTTTATTCATTCTCAGTTCGTCGTTAAGGTATATTGTTTCATCTACAATGGGTTAATTCACTTAAAATTTGCATAGTATTGAATGTCGAGACTGTGGATGGTAAAGCGTGTTGACTCAGTAAACTACGTATGCCTATTGTTGTCAGCAGGAACATAACAATACTGTTTGGACTATAGTTTTACAATATGAAGTTGGAATTGAGAACAAAATCCTATCGTCAACCAATTCATGAGGCTCTGAAACAGAACCAGGGACCTTCGTTATTATGCAAGCCTTTAGTCATCTCGTGACGGAAGCACTTAGGATTACCGGAATATTGTTAAGGAAGAAAAAACAACACCGTATAAATGACAAATATTAGAAATGATCATTAAATAATCATATCATTATCACTTAATATATAGTAACGTAAGATTATTAAAACTAAATTTCACATTTTTTATCGCGTTTATTTAAATATTTATTACCGCGACATTACGAGAGTTTTTCCCACGAACAGGAGGATTGAGATAAGAGATGTAATGGGTATCTTGTTATTAATAAAATTCAATCAAACATGAATTGGAACCACCGAAAGACTTCAAAACACAGTAAATTCATTCTGCGTAGGTCAGACAGTAAACAATAATAAAAAATCTGTAGGGTAGCCCGTAATGACTATGACGTCATATTATATAAACACAATAAAATATATGAAATTTAGCTTTTTTAAAATAATGTTTTAGAGTATTTTATTAAAAATGAGAATAGGTACATGGAACGGACGCCAAAGGTCTTTTTTATTTCACTTATACCGAGGTATTAGATTTCTCGATTTTAACAATAAGAACATTTTTTACTGGTTACTGTACATCCTAAACACATTTTTTTTCTCCAATTCAATTAAAATTTTTTTGTCTTAATAATTATAAATAACATTTGATAGATTTCAATATAGCAACTGCAATAATAAAAAAATACTAACTTACCAGCTATTGTTAAACGACAAAGAATTATTTTAATTGTTATTTTCCGAAAAGAATCTTCGTCACCTGAAATATTGTATAAATTCTGAAACTGTGATCTTTATAACATATTTTTTAATATAAGATGTAAAATAAATACATTTAATCGATAGCTTTAATTGAAAAAGCATAGAAAAAGTATAGAATTTTAATTCTTTTTCGCAGAAGATTTTGAACGTTATTTCTGTTATAAAATATATAACAGAAAGTAGCAAACTAAAGAATCTGTTATATGTATAATAATCTTATAATGGTTTAAGAGTACTTAACCTGCTTTTAATATTTTGTTTTAATACCTTTATCATCACTGAAACAAAAATTCAAATTTGATAAATGGCTCGTTTGTTATTTAATCTACAAAGTTTACTTTAAAAGCAAATGAGTTATTGAAACTTAAAATAAGAAATTTAAAGCGGAAAACGTAAAAAAATTATTTCTGCACGAATGTCTAAATAGTAAATATTTTAAAATTAACTAATTTTAAAATATTTAACTAATCACTTTCCGTGTTGGGCATATTGATGGACCAGATCCACTGTAAAGCACAAATCTTTTTGATTGAAACATATTTCATTATAATAAATTTCGGTAAAAAATTATAATAAAATTCAGCAGTAAAAGGCTTTAGATGAATCGACTTATATTAAACATATCCTTTATACTTGCAATAAATTATAAAAACATTTCTGAACGATTTCTGCATTATACAACACTTTCCGCAGTTATTGCTAGTATTAGCAATTTGAAGGCAACCATAAATTAAAAGGTTTATATAAATAATAATAACCAACACGAGTTCTATTTTTACTGCAAAACAACGAAGAATTCAAACCGTTAAAAATGTCGAAAATAACAAATTTTTATACGTATATGTATAGTGTATTTATTACAAAATAAACTTAATTTTATACAATACCTGTTATTTTTTATTTAACACCGACCATCATTTGGTTAACGCTGTAATCCTTGATAAATTACTAATATATCAAGGATTGTATTCTCAAATATTTAATTTGATTTTATTGGATGATGATACACCTTAAATTAAAAAATTATTTACTTAGGTTCACTATTATCACTCGATGGAAATCAATTACTTGAGAGAGGCCTACTGTTCTAAGTAAATCTATCTTTGCAAAACGGTGTCGTCGATGCCTCAGGGTAGAATAAAAAAATAATAACTAAGTATTTTTGAGTGTGGTCTGATTGAAGGTTTCTTCGATCCCATATCTTTTAAATATCTTAACCTTCTTGACTCTAAGTGTAATGATGCCTACTAATACTATCACATGGTATACATTGCCTACATTCGATATACATAGCACAAACTGCAAGCCAGATGATCTGAATTTAGGTACACATAAAACTTCAATTAAAATAAAGTGACAACATATAGTTTCTTTGTTACTAATCATTTTTCTATTTATAACAATTGAATAGGCTTCAAATGTTTAATTTTGTACAAGAACATTATTCCCGCAAGTACGACTTATGCCTTTTCTGTGTGCTTTGCTTACATTGAGATAGATCCGTACCAGGTTATAAAATATTCAAAAAATTGAAGGCTTTTCTATCTTTTTTCTCTGTACGCTTTTTATTCTGTATAATCTGGAAAACGTATTTCATATGATCGGCTTCTTTGCATGTATACTCTGTAGTTTTGATTTTGTTTTCACTTCATTTAAGTTTTAATTGTAAAACATTGCTAGGAAACCAAAAACATGACACAAGAAACGATGAGTTTGGAGATTGATCCCACTATAATGGAGAAAAACATGAGAATTATAAAAGTAGGCTTGCAATCGTTACTGTCTCCGTAGCAAAATATTTATAATAATAATTTAAAAATATTTTTTCAGGATAATCCTGTAGAAGAGGAATTAAATAAGTTATATGCTTCTGTTGACACAGTCCCATCTACGCTCGTGAAACCTACCCCAGGTAAATAGGAAAAATAGTATTTGTGTTTATGTATAGGAGTAACTTGCGGTTGTTGACAACTCTCAACATTTGGTACCATGCTTATTGTAATGGACTTTAGCTTTGTGTTTTGATATATATTATCACTTCAGTATCTTATGATATCAGTAAAATCAAATTTAAATCATTTTATTAAGTTTTAGTATTGCTAACTTAAGTATTTCTTACAGGATTTTGTGTTAAAACATTTTCAAAACCTGATGGGAAGAAGATTTTTGTTAATATTTGTATAACGGACGCCATACCTTGTCCGAGGGACATAACCAATGATGAGTTAATGAAGATCCTAAGCTCAGCAGATCCTTCTAGTTACAGAGTACCTATGAGTATAGGAGAAGGTCGCACTGAGTTGGACAAATCTGGTGCACATGCTACTGTATATGATGTTGCAGTCAACTCAAAGTTCTTTAATAAAGTTGAAAAGGATGACTTGTTTCAAACATTTTTCCTCACTGTTGTCTTTGAAGGATTGCAAGATAAATATCAATTTGAAATAGAATCTCAAAAATATTCAATTCTGAAAAATAGGAAATCTATAGGGACTCTTCAGACTCATAGGATACAAATTAGAGATATAAAAAAATGTGAAACACAAAACAAAACTTTGATTGAAGATATAACTAGTGTAAAACCATCTCAAGACAAAATTAGAGAGATACCTGTCAATAATAATAAAGAAATGGCTTATAGATTACGACGTGAACCTCCCACTGGTGAAATACAATATTTACTGGCAGAATTCAGAATTCCATCAGCTGTATGTACAAATATGAATAATAATAATAATAATGCATATTTACAATCAACTTTGATCATAGTAGTAGATTCAAATATATTTTGAGACCATATCATCAGCTAAAAGAAGTTTATGCCAAAACTGCAACTGGTGATTAAAAATAATCAAACCTGTTGTAAAAATTAATTGGTTTGAAGTAATAATCATCATGCTTGCACTAATGAGTCCGCTACAGTCCATTGTTGGACATAAGCTTTTTCCAGAAAAAACCACATAACTTGATCTGCTTATGTGCACACAATTGGTGCCAGCTGCCTCGCACAAATTGTTGCACCATCTGGACAGATCTTTGAACTTTTAAACCAGCAAAAGAAAGCATTTTTACCATCACAGCTTAATTTATTTTTAACAAGATTCATTTGATTTATAAGTTATTTTTGTTTACAGATCCAATTAAAAGATTTACACTTGGAAGTTGGTGAAGATCGGCTCATTCTGGATTCTAAAGGACATTTTGGTATGATCGACTTCTTCTTGCCTTGCAGTGTTGATCAAGACATTATTGATGCAAAATTAAATAGGAATAATGATGTAAGTGATTTAACCAAATGATAAATAATGCTTTTCATCCAGCTTTAAAAAGTTCACATAGCAAAGTTTGGCTATCAGTGTTTTTTTTATCTATCTATATACCATTGTCATTTTGTAAATCAGTCATGACAACGACATTGTTGTTTTGTTGTTAACATATAAGAGCGAGAGTATTCTTAGTGACCAGGCTTCAGCATCCAAATTTTTTTTGGACATTTCACTGGATCTTCCACTGCATTTTAATCGCAATTACTTTGTTGCATCAGTTGATTTCAGCGGTATATCAGAACCAATGCAATTTAGGGGCCTTCAAAAAAGAGTGTACCATTTCTTCAAGATCAGAAATGTAATCACGACCCCTTAGGTATTGCAACTGCCCATGGACATCAGTGATCACCTTCCATTATTCGTACTGTACCCTACTTTGCTCACTATCTATAAAAAACATCCATGGCTTTGTCTTAACATTCTGAAGAACCATGTCAGGAGTTAGCACATTAAAGATAGAAAAAGATAAACAAGACATTTAAACAATAAGAAAATAAAAATTAATTTGGAATTGTAAATTTTTCTCACTTATTGTTTTATTTAGTTCATCTTATTTGAATCGCTAACAAATTGTTTTAATTTTCAGATATTGTCTGTGAAAATGCCTGCAATACATTAATAAATAACAAAAACATAAACCTTTTTGGTAAATATAACATCTTGTCTCATGGAAGAAAAGCACAATGTGGTGATTGTAATATCTTAATGTGACATTGTTACGAGTTGGTGTAACATACAGTCAAGGAATGATCTTTTCGTCTCTTCACTTTATGAATGAAATAAGCCACTTTGAACATGACAACATGACCTTAATCAAATCTGTTCATACAAAAGTGTTTGCAATATTAGACTTAGCTAATGTAATTCAGTGCCTTCAATTTCTTATATAAAGCTAATTATTTTTTGTACTGAAATATAATTACTTTACTACATAAGGCTTTTTTAGGATAGGAGATATTTTTTTCTCTACTTATTGGGGATTTTAAGGCTTTAGAGATATGTCAGTTATCATACAAAACAAAATTCAATCAGTGTTACAAGTTAATTTCTAAATAAAAACTTATTTCAAATACATAATAGCAGAATGTTTAATATTATTTATCTCCTTGGTTATAACTATGTTGCTGTGAAAGGGAAAATACAGATTAAAAAAATAAAACATATGAAGCAATAATAAATTGATTTATTATTTAATGATAAATATTAATCATTTTAAATATTGATTAACACTATTTGTGATGTGATCTATATATAGAGATTCATATATTGAAATCATCATTATTACAATCATCAAAAATGGCCAGAATATTGCCTGTGATAGCCATAGATCATTGATTGCTGTTCAATCACATGAAATAATAGCAATTTCATTGAGCTTTTGCATGTCCAATTGTCTGTGGAGTGAACATCTGTGATAATGATAGGAATAGTATTAACATGGCTGTTAATAAAAGCAATGTTTAATATACACATTAGTAGTAGTTTGCTACTTAAAAGTAAATAAATATCACAAAGTAAATGCTTGTTACTTAAAGTAAATATACTAGATAGGGCATGTGTTACTAGAGCATAAGATGTAAATCAGAAACTCGACAATTGACTACAATCAGTATGATGATGTAGGTCATAATGAACGTGTTCTTAATATAATTTTTCTAAATGTTATTAATATCATCATAAGCCCGCGGCAGTCCATACTATATATGCAAGAAAACTAATAATAATTGTTCTTTTGTACTATTCTTATTGTGGAATAAAGCAATAATTAAATTTTTGGGGAACATTTAAATTACAGTTACAGAGATGAGGACAGAGGTAGAAGAGTATTGAGATGAAGCAACATGGTGTACCAAAACTGAGAATTTACTAGTAGGTATATTGATCAATTGAGCAATGATAAAAATAAATAGCAAATTAAATATATACATTACAGTTAAGTAGATTAAAAGCTAATAGCAATGAAAAATTCTCTAATTTTTCTCACTAATGGGATTCATTCCTCATGAGAAAACAATTTTTTTTAACAAGTTCTTTATAATGGAATTTATAATTACATCTAATATCACTGTTGTTATAGGTTAGTTCATTTAACTAATACAGAACACATCACTAAATACCAGGTTGGATGACAGTGAAGCACTTATTTCATTAAATAAAGGTATGTATCGGTTTCAGTATCATAGATAAATGTCAACCTTTGAAAACTAGATAGCATTAATAAATAAATTTACTTTTTTATCTACTATGAGCCCTCAAATGGCCTCAACTTCACGTTGTTCAGTGACGCGGTTGATCAATGTCAATCAGTCAATGAAGCTAGTTAATGCAGAATATACTATAACTTAATAAGTTCATAGTCACATTTATACTTAATACAAACCGTGTAAACCATAGAAGCCTTAGTTTTAAAATCTAGTTACTACTGTAGTAAAAAATAATGTTATTGGATATTGCTGAATTCCAAAAGGAATTCCGTTTGTTTACATATTGTACATGATTCTAAAATGTCGGTTGAGAATCTGGTAGCAGATCTACAGGACGCTCTATTATTAGTGAGAAAAAAAATTATAGCTCATCATGTTTGAAATGTACTCCGAGTGCAATATTATCCATTCCCGCAAGCAAATCCGAGTCATAGTTAGCCAAGTGTGATTTAATTTCGTTTATGATGCCGGTGTAGTCTTTGATTTTCATTGAGATAACGCTGCTGTAGCTCTGATACACGTTCCTAGTAAGGTACAGCCGCAGGGAGGGGTAGCTGGTGATGTGCTCATGCTGGCACAGGTTGCGTTCGGTGATGCAATTTACTTTGCCGAAGTTGACTACATTGCCGAGGTACTGCAAAAAAACGTAGTCACACATATATATATACAACACAGAAACTTCTGCCCGAAAAGACTAATGGAGTTAGAATAAACGTAGACGCATATAAACTACTAGCCGCCACTAAATACAGTGTGAAATACATTACAAGAGACATTGATTAGAAGAGATATCCAGCAGTGGACATTCAGAGCTTTGCATCATGTTTTAAGCAAAATGAATCACTTACAATAGCTGCAATAGCGAAATCCGGAAACTTTTCGTAGCAGTGGTAGCATCTTGGGGAGTGGAAATACACCAGCCACGGTTTCTTATTCCTGCAAATGAATCAAAATCATTTGTAAATATGCAGAAAAAAAGATATATTTGATATCAGAAGAATACAGAAATCTATAAACCTAACCAAAAGCATTAATCAGAAGCAGGTAATTAGAAAGAATCTGTTGGTAAATGATCGGCAGCCAACAACAATGTAGAGGAATTTAGGATAATATACACTGCACTATATTACACTCTTTATTTTGAGATAAAAGATATTAAATCTCGTTCCTCTAGTGATTTCACCAAGCGCCAACTCACCCTTTGATTAAGGACACGATAGTTTTTGCATAATACTATTACTATTGCAGATATAAGCACTGGGAAGGAACTTCCGGGCAACAGTGACCAATGATAGCAATTCTATCATTTAATGGAATATCAGTCAGATTTATTCCATTTTTTAGTTCTTTTTCGGGCATTTGGTAAAAACCACAAGGCAGGAGGGAGCAGAAACATTTTTGTTCAATAGTAGGGCAAGGGACCAAGTAGGTTGAATAACTACTCTAGGATATCAAGTTGGTTCAAATTTTTTTTAGTGTGTAATTGCAATGGGCATCTTGGGACTGATGATGATGTTACTGACCTGCTAGGATTGATCTCCTCAGCGATCACACTTTTGGAGAATGTATGCCAGTTGAGTTTTTGCACCGAGTCATCAATGTGTTCAAGCGCCCATTCCAATATGTAAGGAGCCTCCGACACATGCTGTAGATTCAATCTGAAAGTGTATTGACGATTTTTATATTCACCTTTCACTGCATCATTATTAAGTAACACCTTTTGAAATTGTTGGTGAACTGATATTATAAAGAAATAAAATCTATTTTTATTAAGGTTTTATTTATCGTTTTTTTGATTTTGTGTCTCAAAAGGTATGATTTGTTTTAACCCTTTGCACTCCAGACCGTTCTGGACGTTGGCTACCAGCTACTCCGCGCTCCTTCGTGGCAGAAACGTACAT
>DWLS01007756.1:0-10459 GCA_018246255.1 Pachliopta kotzebuea | reverse complement strand
GCGGGCGGACAGCGAACGAGAGCTGGCTGGAGCTCGATCGAACGTGTTGTCACTACTGTGGCTCACGGGCGACTGTCACTGATGTATGTTTTCAACCTACTAAAGTATGAGAGCCACACAATTCTAGAAGAGCACAATTCACCATCCACCACTTAGTTCACATATCATGATGTGAAATTAATAGTTTTTTGTAGATATAAAAAAGTTTAATCACCTGTGTTTAAGTCCCAAACGCACAGCAAGCCATCTTGAGATCCGCTGCCGGCAATGGTTGGCGTGACATGATCTATGAAGCAGCTAGTGATGGAACTGCAATGTCCGTGAAGGGTGAACAGCAGATTTAGTTCAGAACTTGAGAATAACTGCAAAGTTTCGAGATAATTGATTTCATTTCACATAGATTTTTTTTATAAGTTAAAAGTAAAACTAAACAAACTATTTCAATAGTTTGGTTAGTGTTCAAAATTATTTTATTTATCTTCAATGTCTACACTCTGGCAATATAAATTTTCTATGTAATAAGATAACAGTATATTTAAAAATAAATTAATATTTGTCGTTAATTTTGTTTTCAATTAGTTGTGCTATCAATGTGACAGGTTTAAAGTAAAAACCGATTGTTACCGCAGCGGCAAAAACAAAGTCAAAATCATGCATACCAAATACCATCAAGCGAAAAACCAGCACATCTCGTCAGGATTGGAGCAGAAATAAAATCAAACTCACCTTTACCACGTGATCTTGACCACCGGTTAGTATACGACCGCCTTCTGTATGCATTTCAGTTATAGGCTGCTGATGCGACCTGCAGTGTGCGATGCGAAAACATACAACTTCTGTAGAAGAAAAAAAATAAGTTTTTATAAAACCATAAAAAAGGTTGGTAATTTAGAGTAAGATTTCGTTATAATAGTGAATGGTCTAAATAAGTCTCCGTGTGGGAACACATGGGCAGAAGAATCTATTCCTACAACCATTTCGCACCATGTCGTATAAGCTTATATTAAATGAAAAATCAATGCCAACAATGCGCATGAAGCAGGTATATAAGCGATTGGGTTAAGAGATATGGTCTATTTGTTAACTCTACAAATAACGAGCTTTAAAAACCAGTAGTGTCCACAGGATTAACTGGACAATATAAAACGTCCTTCTGTCACCTATAATAACAATCAAATACCGTACACCAATAGCGGTTAAAATTTATGGGATATTTTTGATAATCATCTTTCTTAGACAACTCATATCAACTCTGTTAGTAACAAGGTAAATTATATTAACATTTCCTGATTGTTGACAATTCAACGCTTACAGAAGTATTTGCCTTTTGATAAAAAAATACTTAAACCAATGCCGATATTTGCTATATTTATGTTACAAAAGAGATAGTAAAAGCACTTGAACTTTTGTACAA
Organism: Pachliopta kotzebuea; assembly: GCA_018246255.1. Taxonomy (NCBI): domain Eukaryota; kingdom Metazoa; phylum Arthropoda; class Insecta; order Lepidoptera; family Papilionidae; genus Pachliopta; species Pachliopta kotzebuea. The sequence goes on along the minus strand of DWLS01007756.1, from coordinate 9,045 downwards.
TTTGTGAATTCGCTTAATTTTTCAGCTTCATAAATATGACCACGCTTCCCAATATCAGGCAAAATTTCAATGGCATACTATCTGTCAGCGTTGTCATTTGCATGTGTTTTGACTAATTTATACTCTCTAACTTTATCTGTATTCTCTCTGAATCTTTTAGGTCTGTAAGACAAATTATATGAAGTAAATATTTTAAGCATTAAAAATTGTTTCACCTTCACTATCGCTGCTGTCTGCTTCGTAGAAGAAATTCATACGTGGACGGGACTCGCCTCTTTCGTACGCATGCGTCCTCCGCATTGAATCAGCCGAACCGGTGCGCTTGTGAGCTGAGGCATAATAAATTGCATTTAATACATAATATCAAACAAAATTAAAAAACCATTCATAGTTCCAATAACACATTTGATTTTTTTTATTTATTAACAAATGGATGAGACAGACTTTTATTCAAAGGTAATACGCCTCCATGCACTCATGTAGCGCTAGTTAAGAAGGTAAAACCCAGATAAAAATCCATGCTTTGAGAATTAAGATGTTAACTCTCGTTACGCTAGACATTTTAATACCTAAAACGCCCTTTAAACCAGAACACAACATTAGGACAGTCTTTTGGCACCAGAAACAGGCGCTGCAATGGCACTTACCTAGATGATCTCCGGCAATAAAGACTTACCACCTGTAAATTTCCATAAAGTCCTTTAAAACGTTTAAGGTAAACTGTATGTGCGTATGTTCATTTTTAACGACAGAAAGACAATTGCGTTTACTTCTCCGATGCGCCGTGCTGAACCGCCAATCCACATGGGTGCCAGAAGTCGCGTTGTAAGCGTCAAGACCGAGCAACACAAGATGTCCACTTAGCGACGCCGCACACACCCGCCTCCCACCGGCCAATACGCGGACATGGGTAATACCAACCCATCCGTTTTTAGTTTCCATACCCCACCACAGACCCTGAAATATGCAGAACATGCAAATTATGTTTACATGAATAATACCAAAACACCGTAAAGCGAAAAATTCACACATTATTATTGGTAGAGAAATTAAATATTGCATCATAGGTTATATGTTATCACTAGATACATTAACATATATAGATAGCCCTTATAATGTTACTATAAGTTGCGCTGATTTAGACGCCATGTACTACAATGTTCTGCTCATCACTTTGAGACACAATATAATATGAATAAAATGAAAAATAATATAACATCAATTCTCGTTTACTTTCAAATTTCACTTCTTTCAGCATGTTCCTTAGCCGTATTAGTAACCATTGCAGAAATCGACGCTGCAATGATACCTCACTCGTGTGTAAAAATATAGCGTGCTGCATTTTTCCTGTTTTCCTTTTGCGATTTTGAAAGTCAATACTGTTATAATATTATTTACCACACCTTCATATCACATATTCAAAACCATTTAAGGTAGTCCAGAAACTATACATTAAAAGTATTGTTAAGGATTTTTACTTTATAGATATTTTAAGAAAGTTCTGAAATTACCATTAACTTTCCAGAACAGGCGTCCCAGAACTCAAGTCTTCCATCGGCACAACCTAATATTATCAGGTCATTATAAAAATCTATGCACCAAACTGGAGATTCACTGATCGCTCGCCTTTTGCAATCTTCATCGGGCACTGAACTTACTTCACTGTTATTTCGTTTGTTCGGTTTATTTTGGTGACGATTTCGTAAAACATTGGAACCTTCCTCACTTGAATTCAAAACGAAAAGACTTTCATCCCGCACTTCTGTGTCACTAATGTCATTTTTTTTTAGTGGAAAATTGCTAGTATCGACATTTTCTTTGGCCTCGCAATAATAACGTTGTTCGATGTAGTAAAGATCTCTGAAAGAAATTATACAGATGATTAAGTAGACGGAGTTACTTTTGTAATATACCGATGTTTGAACGTCATTTCCTTCAATATTTTCATCATTTTTTTTCGTGATCTGCTGAACACAGGCATCCTCAACCAATCATTAGCGATCTATAACAGATCGCCGATCTACCTGTCCAACATTTAATACGTGCTTGAAAATACTACATCCCTTGTTAGCGTTTGTCCTTTTCATCAGAATAGAATGTTTTTCTAAAATGTTTAAAAACAAGTGTAGTTGAAGAATTTCATTGCTGATAGTCGCAAACTGATTTTTAAATACCGCCTCCTACTAGAACGCACGGTTTTAATCGCTCCTTTAAATAGTCTCCGTACCCTCTGGTTCGCGGGCATTGAAAGTGGAGGCCCTCAATGTCTATTAAGAGAACTGGGGGCGGACGACGAGTACGAAGTGGTTTCGTATTCTATAGCAGCACACTGTGGGTGCCGGAGAGAGTAACAGCTCTCCCTCGGATGTGTTCAGCAGCAGTGCAGGGAGGCGCCAGTGAGTTTCGTAGAAGATCAAGGGGCCTTCCGCAATGCGCCGAGGGTGACGAGGGTGACCACCGAGGGGGTTTTAGTGGTTATAAATCTCGCATAACCCTGACTTTCCTCTCAGAAGCAGGGTATCTTTTGAAGATTTCTCTGGCGTCAAAAAAAAGGTAGTCTGTGATGTACAAGAAAAACATGAAACATGTATATTAAAAATACCTGTAGCATTTAGCGAAGTTATATTTAGTGGTTTCTGCGATGGAAACGTGTTGTGGTCGATCCCTGATATTATTACGAAAACGTAACCCGCCCAGGTGGCTGCACAAACCCTTCCGAAGACGGTGGAGGTTCTAGAAATAAAATTTATTATTTTTTTTTTATACAACGAGACAACGAAACGAGTTGGACATTTGTCAGCTCATAATAATATAGCACTAGTTGGGATGATTTACATTCACAGATTTTAACTTTGTGTCTATTGTGTTGCAAAATACGTTATTTGGCTACAAAGATCTACCGCCAATTAATAGTAATTTTACGACAATGAACTGATAAGGTAATGTATGTTTAGTTTTACTTACTACATTTGTATTTGGTCTTGTACTCTCTGTCGGTGATGAAGCTGAAAGAGTACAAGAAATGTTTAAACAGAGTGTTTCAGCCGTCAAGTAATAGTCTTTTATCAATTGTGTTTACCTTCTGCAACATTGTGAGAATGTTCTATTGTTAATTTACTCTCGTTTATTTTTTCGTATATCTCTTTTTCTCGCTTAAAAAACCTGTGAAGGAATTATTTTATAAAATAAATATCCATTCCCTTTGCAGTCGTAGACATCAAAGACAATAATTTTTAGGTGTATGAAATTCTTAGACGTAATCTAATCAAAATTTTTAGTAAACTATAGATATTCGAAAACATTGCTACATACGCGTTGCGATCGATATTGGTGACGATATCTCCATTATGTGAGTTCCAGACCTTGATGTTGCCTTGCAAACAGGAGCTAACCACCGTTTCGCTGTCCGTAACCAAGCATTCCACCTCTTGGGTATGGCCTGCCACTACAAGTGGAACAGCCTCCATCACCAACTACGGAGAGTCATTGTGTCAATCAAATCATATTATGCTTTTATGACCTTTGTGTAAGCGTGAAACTCGGTTATTATTATATTTATATTTTGTGTTGTTAAATATTCATATGTGTACAACAAAATCTAAGTAGGCACTAAGATTTAGTTGGTCATATTAGGTATATTTAACAGCCCCAAAATATAACCCCTACAAGGCTTTTTTTATGCTTCTAAACTGTAAAAGATTGGATACAAAATAACCGACGAGTAAGTCACTCAATTTTGCATTACCTATGAAGTCGTATTTACAAGACCCAGAAAGACTGGAATATTTTAATACAATGGTGTCAAAACACGAGTTTGGAATAAAGGAAAATCATATAGAATTGAAATATTATACCCACGGCCTTATTAAATAGGACCACTGAAAATGGTTGACAAACAAAAAGAGGTAACTAACAGTGAAGTCTGCAATAAAGAAGCTACCTAGCATATTCTCATCAACTCCCAGTGTCTTAAATAGAGGTGTATGGTTTGTGTGTTATTGAAAAGGTCTCTTTCTTAGGCCCCATGACAATAGTCACCCATAGAGCTATGGAAAGTACTCAGTGCGTACGTATCCCGAATCATTAAATAAAAAATGTAGTGATATGAAAAGCAGCTAAGGTCACTGATATAAACTTTTTCAGTTTAAAATTAATACTAGAAGTCATTGCCTACTTAATACTAATAGACTAATACAGAGAAGACCGACGATATTTTTGTAAAAAGCTTGTTGTAAGCAGCATAATTCCAATCATTGTATTATTTATGTTAGTTAAGTATAATCACCTGAACAGCAGGTTGCTTTGCTATAATCTTTCTATACTCTTCATCCTCGTTCCACGAAGCTCTCCATTCCGCATAGTGTCTTGAACATATACACCTGCAAATCAATTAAATCAAGCTTATACGGTGTATAGATTGATTTTTTCCACACGATCGCTTAACCTTGAAGGTTAAGTGGTGACGAGAAATTTACCAGCCTTTGTTTGAAAATCAAGATGTGTTCTAGTCATAGTAAGTAAGTTTACCCTTTTATTCATATTCCGGAACTAACAATTGAAAGTATTCTGCTATTTTAATATTACAAAAGAACAGCGGTCCCAGGTTCGATATTTATCTACTAAGCTGTTAAAGAATCTTTCACTTATTGGGCATGGATTGGTGGACGTCATATTCACGAAAAAAGTTCTGAAAATACGCAGGTAACCTCGCAATGTTTTCCTTCATAATAGTTTCTTTTAATCTAGACGAGTTTAACTTATGACCACGGTTCCTGCTTACTTGTTTGCTTAGAATACTCTGGCCCTCATATGTTGACTGTTCGAACACAACAATACTATTGTGGCCTATAAATTTATAATACGGAGATAGATAATACTCGCATCATAAACACTTCTGTTACTAGGTAAAGGATTAGCCACCAGGCCGCAGAGGCAGTCAAAGTATAATTACACATATATATTTATATTTATTTGATGAAGTGGCAAGACGAGCAAGGCGTTCAAGTAATGGTAAGTGTATGCCTCCCCATAACAATGTGTTGCTGGTTAAAGTGATAAACCCAGCACCACATTGCACTGGTCGCCTTGTGACGTAAGATGCTGAGTCTCGATATCCCAGTAATTTCATCAGAATACAGCATCCTTCAAACCTATTTTTTGGCGATAGAAATATGAGCTGCGATGGTACCTACCTTAAGGGTCTCTGGTAAAAGAGTCCTACCACCAGTAAAGAGCATATATATTATTCAATTACCTGTACAAAACCACCATCATATAAGCAATAACAGCGACGCTAATAGTGCACAGTATGGCCAATAGAAGGATTTCCATAGGTGTTGTTGGATATATGGGAAGGTCCGTTGCTTTTCGCCATTGATCCGCTTGGCTTTTGGTCTCGATCAACTCGAAATCTGTCAAAAAGTAGAAACGTGAAACATCATTTGTTGTTATAATTTTTACTTACAATCTACCATACATTCAGGAACTGTTGAGGTCACGCAATAAAGCAGTAGCCATTTTCTAGCCTACGAGGCTTTTATTTTCGGATGTCGTTGACTCTCTTGGTCACATTTAGACCGTTAAGAGCTTCATAGGATCCAGGGCTCAGGGTTTCAGACTGAGCAAGCTAAACAGACAATACTATAAAGAGATGAGGAGAGACCTAGCCAGTAATGTAAGAGGGAGGAGTAGGGCTCTTTCCTTTCCCATGAATGTATAAATACTTAGATATATAAAAAAATAACCTAGATTCGTGCTTTGCCCGATCGTCTTCGGAAGGCACGGGCTCGCCCTCTGACCATCATCGCCTGTGTCGCTAACATTGAACGGCGATAACCGCCGGGAATACGAGAGTATCGGTTGTACGAGCCTTGCGGGCACCCCAACCGTTGGCGAAAGCAGCTCATGCGAAATTAGGCTAATCGGTGTGAAGTACCAGTAACGGCTACTTTGTTGTGTATTTACTTCGTAGTAAATGGGTGAGTTGTAGTCTGTACTAATGAGTACAGTGGGTGAGTTGTGTGTGTATGGTTAACCCTAATCTAGATTTTCTGTAGCGAGGGAGAGCGCGTTTCAAGGTCTACGCGTGAGGTCGATAGCGTCAGGATATGGGACGTAATCCACAGTTAGGGCGATCAGTGAATTCGACTGATGCACGGCTTTTTCATAGTAGAACCTAGCTATGACAGGGGTCTCCGTGGCGCAGAAAATAACCGCTTACATAGACGTAAGTAGCTCGTCAATAGGTAGCTTATATTGTAAATCTGCAACCATTAGAGCATCACTATTTTCTTGCTTTGGTTTTATTGGGAAACTTGAGTATTTCTTGCGAGCGCGCTTACCATACATATTCTCATTTCCATTTAACATATGTGAAATCAAGTGATAAACCAAATGGAGATCAAAACAAAAATCATAAGGCATTGTTAAAAAACTGCTATAAAAAAACCAGATTTTTTTGTAATTCTTCTAAAATTGTTCTTTCTATTTCCTAATTGTATTATTATATATGGACATGTCATATGATAATCATACAAGTATATCACATAATACACAAACATTATATTTACCGGGAATTAAGTCAATGGGGTCCAATGCAGCCGCCAAAGCTTGCCAGCGAAGTACCGGGGGTTCTTTTTCTTCTGGGTTACGTAATCCTGCTGCCAATTCAGGACTTACACGATGACTTAAAAGTGTAGGAGGAAGGATCACCGCATATTTTCCAGCTAGGGACTCATTGTACTGCGACAGAATAGCTGACCAATGTGAGGGTGATAACCTGTTTTATTTAAACAAGACATTAGTGTCTCTTTTAAATTTTTCTGAATGTAGTACACACAATGGAATTTAATTGAACTATACAAGAAAATTTATTAAAATATAATATATTAAAGTAAAATGTTATTATTATTAAAAACTTTATTGATGAGACCTTTTCACAGAACATTTTATAATTAAATTATAAGATTATTTCACATTTTTTATTCAACCAAGAGCTAAAAAATTCACATGATGGTAAATGATATGTTAGGATAATATGCATTGCACCACATTGGGCATGTCATCATGTGACTTAAGATTTAGAATCTTCTTACTCTAGAAGTTACTCTCACTATATGCTTCAAATTGTCAGGAAGAGGTTCTGCGGAACAGTTAACCTACCTCTGGTAATACAGACCTACCACTAGGTATTTTTAACTATCAATTAAAAATAGTTAAATAAAACATTATTATTATATATAAAACTTACTTAGACCAAGGACGAGAATGAGGGGAGTGTTTCAAAAAAATTGTGTCATTTGCATCAACAATTTTGCTAGTGTCATCCACATCAATAATAGAAGAGAAAGTTAGAGAATGATGGTCACTGTTATTGTATGTCATGTAAACAGCTTGCTTTGATTTATTTCTTTTGTAGTCATATTTTGTGCTTTCATGGTCCTTTTCAGTTGTAATGAAATAATCAACAACTCCAGAATTATACACAATCATTGATATCCACACGAGCATCCAGATCATAAATGCTCTTTGAAAGAAACGTGTCCGTGCCCACATATTCACTAGGCGTATTCTCTTTGGTACTCTATTGTCAGTGTTGTTCGGACTCTGATTAATTTTGGCTACAACATCAGTTGGAGCGTGGTGTGATAACCCATTTAACCTAGGGTGAGATTTTGATTTTTTTATTCTTTGTGGCGATAAGTTATTCTCTTCAGAGTGCCCTTTATTAAACCTCCAGTTCAAAGCATTGTTGGCTATAAAGTAATCCTTTAAATGCATTTTGTTATTTCTCTCGGGAAAATATTCCATTCGACGCACATCAATGCCAAGGATTGTAGCGAAGAACACCATTTGAATGAAGTAATCCGAAATAAGGCTTACAATCATGAATATTGAAAACTCTTGTATAAATGGAACAAATGTGAAGAAACTTACAGTAAGTATGGTAATTTCGGTAAGGAAATTTTTTGTGATTGACCAGCCTTCTTTGCTAAGACCTTGTGCTAGACGAATTTTAACATCAAGCCTAGAGTCAGTTGATGTTACACTTTTTGTTAAAACGAGAATATTTTCTAGGCCTACAATTATAACTAAATATGTGAAAATTTCTTTCCCCTGTAGACTGAGAGAAAAACCGAAATAAAAACAGACTCCCATTGACATGGACAGGCTGCCTGCTATTGTTACAACAGCACAGGCAGCCAGCCAAAACTTTGATCTTATAAATTCAATTTTTCTTACTGAAAAATAGACATAGAGAAATAATCCAAAAAAAGTGATCACTAAAGGGACAAGTTCGTGATAATTGAATTGTCCAGGGTAGTAAATAAGTGTTACTTCATCAGTCCAAGCATGTGGTGTTTCTTGATAAAGTGGATATAATTCATTAAGTTTATTTGTGAGTGTGTTAATAAATCTGAAAAATAAGTAATTCTTGTTATTCCAAATATATAGCAGAAAATATATAACAGGAAAGTATTTTTTTTCTTTTTCTTTGAAATTTACCCCTTTTTTAATTACATAATTTATAATAAACGTTAAAAATGCTATCTAAATTATAATAAACTTTTTTATGAAAATTTTATTTTCATATACCTTTCATTAGCTTCTCTATAGAAGATGGTAACAGCATACTGCAGGACACGGGGTCGAGCTCTCAGTGGATATCGTTTAACGCCAGTGTCACGGAGATGCATCCCAAAAGCCATTTCAGCAACAGATGCTTTGCCTTTCTGGAGGTTCTACGAAAAATGTACATTTTTATTAAAATAGTTATTTTGACACTCTTTGACTTGCAATACTTGATCTTTAAGCAATACAGTCACTTCTAGTAATTGTATAATAATAATCATTATGTTGATATAACAATGTAATGATCAAGTGCAGGACAACGGTTGCATTAATCTTAACTTTGGTCAACAAATTATCATTAATTATTTTAATTATCATTAATTATTTTAAAATTTTTAAAATTTCCTAAGAGAAAGTTAATAGATTACTTCCAAAAATAGAAATAAGTATTTGTACATGTATGTAACAAAATAT
>DWLS01007755.1:0-10459 GCA_018246255.1 Pachliopta kotzebuea | reverse complement strand
TAAGATATATATTACATTAAAAGTACTGAGAATAAAGAACAATCTAATTGACTTTAGAGATAATTATATTTGCAGGCTTTTAAAATACTTGATAGTTTATATAATGGTCATGTATTTCTTAAAAACAAATATTTCTTTAGAGTTCAACGTAATGTCGGATCGGATTCGCAAGAAATCCATTTAGGAGGTCTCTTTACAAAGAAAACATCCTTAAATCTCTTATTGTATACCATATGGAAGAGCACAACAAAAGTGAGAAGCCTCACAGTTTCAGACAAAAATAAATTTCATAGAAAGATAACATGAATTATTTACAAATGTCAGTCACCAAATTTCTGCTTTCTTTTTAATTAAACTTACCACCCAATAAATGTAGCACATATAAAGTACATCGTCCAATAAATTGACATGTATACTATAATTTATATATAGATATATATTTTCCAGATAAGGCCATTATTAGTATATACGTGATAGTATTTTCTTTCGCAATGTCAATGCACTAAAGCCATCAATTTAATTTTACTGTTATCGAGCTTGTGTTGTATGTTGTAATCAGTAACACTGATGTCAAGTACGTATTAAGCAATTTAGTAACTATACACTAATAGTGAAGTAATACAGCCTTTTCCATTCATAAAAAAGTATCATCAATGGTGTAGAGATAATATTTTATTTTGGGAATCAATTGTGAAAATATCATGGGACTTATAATAAAAAAGATTAATTACCTTTAATAGGTCTGAAACTGGGGCTTTTTCCTATATACCAATTGCACGATCGCGTGATAGTAAGTGATACATCGTCCCATATAAATTCCAGTAATATTGACGCAATAGGTATCACAATGTGCTCAATATATAAATCATCTCAATATACGTCATAAGTAGTAGTAGTTACAGAGCTCTTCCAAGTAGAACACAGCAATTTTACAGCGTCCCTTCACTTCAATCAATTATTGTTCAGCCCAATTATTGAGCGATATAGTTGGTTATTTCCACGACGTAGAAGTAATTTTTAAAAAAGATCAAAGTAGTGTACTATAATTGAGTATTATTTTCGCAAGATTGCCATCGTTGTTATCACAAACAATCGAAATAATAGTTGATTTCCAGAAGATGGCATTTTGAGAATCTATTCGTATGTAACTGTATATGATTCATCATTGTCATCAACCGATAAACATTGCCGGCATTCAGCGGTTTTCCCACGACCTTCACAATTTCATCGATCCAGTTTGTAGACGACTTTCCAATACCATATCGACTGGTATACAGTCTTTCAAAAATAAATAACTGAAGTATCTCGCTACCTATCTTCAATATCTATCTAAATAAACTGTCTTTTTAATCTAATTGTAATATGTACATTTCTTAATTGAATTTCTTAGTTTCAGCTTTCAAACTTCTATTGAAAAAGCTGCTATTTAAATTGACAGTTATCGAACGAGGTCACTAAAATGCTTTTAAGTTATTTATAGAATTTATGACCCGATTAAATTATATTCTACATGATGTGTTGTTCATTCCTGGACACAATGGCTGCGTGAAATTAAATGCACATATACATAGCTAACTAAAACATTTGTGAAACTGATTAATACGTTTACACAACGCAAATATGATGTTGTCGAAACGGTATTCACGATGTTTTATTAGCACAGAGTCTATGCGGCTAGTAATTTTTGTTTTGTGAATGTCGATTATATTTTGCGATGTGAAAAATTTGGCGAAAATAATGTAAATTGATGTCTTGAAAAAAAAACTTGGTTTTGTTGTTCCGTCTGATGTACCACTATTCGTGTTGAGAAACAGCAACGATAAATTATATTTAAGGTAACCTTGAGTTTGATGAAACTTTCGGTTTAGGTCTATTTGGAAATTAGTCATATTAAATTCCCAAAATTTTAAGAATACTATTATTTATGTGATCTGACTGAAACATTTTTTATATCCATTAAAATAAGATTCTGTATTACCATGCAATCTTAATAATGCCAAAGTTCTTTTAAATTGTTTTTTTTATTAATTTATATATTTAATAAGATTTGATTTTTAAAATCTAATGCCATAACGCCGCTAAACCGTGTGGGTTTGCCACGGCGTTGCACATCTTACCGGTACAATCATAATTCATAAATAATACTTATTAATACATACAAATATTGATTTACTATACACATACAAATATTGATTTCTGTTTTAGGAAATAATCTATTAATTTTTTCTTGCGAATTTTGTTTTAGAGGCTACTTGAGATCTGTCGATAACTTTATATTTATTACAGGTAACATGTCGCATGTTTGTCTTTTCCCGTACACGTTGTTAGATTATGCGCTCATTAATCATTTTTCGTTTGCACTTCTGGTATGCTGAGCACGCTTAGTAACAGGTAATGTATCTAGTAGGTGTCTATTTTGTTTTAGCAGAAACCTAAGGCACAGATATTGTGTTAAGAATATTTGTGCCTTACCAAATAATTCCTGTCCCTGTTCTGTCTTGGCTCTGCAGCTCTTTATGAAGTAATAAACACATACATATAAAACTTTCACACTTATATCTTGTACGTGACAATTATTAATATTATTGTAAACAGTGTAATTGCTTATAATGAATAAATAATTATATTATAGTTTTCCACATTTAAACCACGAGCTGTAGCTCCTATTATAGCCGACAAACAGTACTGTGTAACCATTATTGTGTTCCGGTTTGAAGGGCGCTGTGAGCTAGTGAAGTTATTGGTCTATTGAGAATTTTGTCTCATTTGTTGACAGCTTATGCCTCAAGATGGCGAGCGCAATGTGGTGCTGTGGATACCATCTAAACCAGCGTCTCGTCATGTTATAGACAAGAGTATCATTTACCATCAGGTGAACGCATTGCTCGTCTCGTCAACTTGTGTATTAAAAAAATATAATTATACTTCCCGGGTACGCATGTGCTGTAAATGAATGTTAGTGCAATAATTATTAATTATTTTGTTCCGATTTTTTATATTACAAAAAATAATAACGTTTTCGTCATATGATGTCCGGTAAACCCATCGTCACCTGACACGCTTTTACTCTCGCATACACGCGTGTCCGGTTGCGAAAACAATAATAATTAAAATTTCGCAATCTTTTGGTTGGCATTTGACGTTGGCGAATAGTGCCAGTTTCTGCAATCGATTTTTGGTATAAATTGTTTTTTGTAGCCAATAGATGGCATTTTAAGCATTAAAAAGATGTTTTCTGTGGACATTGTTTTTCAAAGAGGGCGGTATTCACTATACTACTACCTTTAAATATTCTTTATGAATATAATTATTTTTAAAGATTATTATAAGTTTAATTAATTAAAATCTATTTATGTTAAGTTTTAATAGAGACGTTCAATAACTATTTTAATTAATTTGTGAATAATCAATAAGCGCCTACATATTTTTAATAGCAAAATTATCTTTACTCATATTACATATCCATTAAACATAAGGAATTGAAAACTGGGACTATGTATTAACATAAAAATAGATAAGAACCAAAACATTGTTGAAATATTTTTATACAAATACATATATTAAAAATGGTTATGAAACATTTTCAATCATCAGGATACATCACAAAAATCATCTTTACTTATATAATTATTATATATGTACATACATATATTAGTTAAATGTGTATATGTTAAATTATGACATAGAGTAACTTTCTACGTATTTTATTGATTTTCATTCACACTCTTTTATAAAACGTATTTATAAAAGGCTTAAAAAAAATTTGTTTTTCTTATTTATGTAATGAAATTTATCTGTATCATTTTATATCTACTATTACTCTACTTCTAAGTCTTACTCACTTCTCTCTCTTTTGTATACTACACTAAACATTCAGACATGTGGGAAACTTTTAAAGAAGTACAGTGCCCTTTACTATTAAAATAATTATATATTATCGCTTATCAATAGGTGTATGAAGAACAGATGTATAATTAGAGGCTACTTCGTTTTAGAGCTTTTTCCTAGTTCCAATTACCTTTAGTTTATTTTACCTTTAGTTATAGCGAATTGGCAAGTATATCATATAAATCCCATAATTACCTAATTATTGCTGGTGGTATTGCATCGGAAAGCCTGAATGGTCAAACGGTCGCGATGGCACGGATTTTGTATGACGTAACCTTACCTACATATTCGTTCATAACTGAAGACCGGTATTTGTAGTGTTGTTCATTGTTAATATCGGTAATTAAAATTATTACTTAAAGAAGTTACAGTATTAAATCTATCGTAAAAAATATTGTGTTTTGTTTTATAACATACTCGATTTTATTTAAGTTTTCTATATTTAATGTTTGATGGTTGATTGGTTGAAAATTCCTATGCATATTAAGTACACTTGCACTAAATTAGGTATTTTTAGATGTTTAAATAAACGTTTTTTAAAGGAAAATAAAATAAATACGAAATATTAGTGATTTTGGTGAATAGGTACAATGATAAGTAATGACAATAGACTCAATAATAAGTTAATTATTAATGAAAGTGAAAGAAACTAGTTGTATACTAATTCTTTAGATATATGTAATTTTATTCATAAATTTAATATATAAAACAGTCATGTAAAATTTAGTAAGTTCTCACCTCGTTTTTTACAACAAGAAAAAGAACTAAAATGGTCACTATAAAAATCTTTGTATCCTTAGACTAAAAAAATTCTTTGTTTTGAATCAAAGAATGACTGTGACATCTTTATCGATATCGACATTATCTCCAACGCTTCACCAGAGCAGCGTAATGAAGCAAAACCACTTTCACCGCCCTGCGCTAGCGTGTTTCCTACTTTGCTATAATATTAGTAAAGTAGGTAATTGTTTACACAAGTCTAACTGTGCTACTGAAGCAATATAAGGGTTAAACCAATAACACATCACAGAAACAAAAAAAACTGTATTATCAAGTTTAAAAGACAGTTCAAGCACTACAGAGCACGTACCGGTTCAGGTAAAAACCTAACTTAGAAGTCAGGGACTCCACATAGTATTGCGTCATCCTTTTTTGATTATTAAAGATTTTATATATTAAAGATTTTTATACATTTTATATTAGTCGATAGGACGTCTAACAAACCTAAAAAAATCCTTATTATTACACGCTGGGTCTCCTCGCATTCCCTTACAAACTGAAACTCAAATACCCTAATCAACTGCACTAAGTGCTAGTTGAAATTCCCAGAAAACGAAGCTTTCTTCACGACTTTTTTATTCGTGGAAAGAACAAGCTTATTATTGTTCTTTATTGTAAAGAATATACAATAGAACAAAATGTGAACCACAAAATATGTTTGGTATCTGGACATGATGTTAGTCCCGTAAATAATTTCACTACTGCCTGTTCTTAACCTTACACTAACTACTATTGAGTATCAGATATAGATCATGGGCGAATTGCTTTTTAAAGAAATAAGCAGATAACATTCTTCAAAAAAAACCATGGGCCAGATTACCCAATTATTACATAGCTTGAAATGTAACACGTAATAAAAAAAAACACTTGAAGTAAAACTATGCACAATTATTATGATCCACTTATATAAATGTCTAATTAAATGCTTTGTATTACAGTTATGAAAATGTAAAAGTATCATACAAATTAATTAAAAAAAAAACGCAATGAAATTTAGTTTCACTGTCATGAAACTATTCTTTTGTGACTTGAAGATGAACCCGATGGAAAGCGTTAATGCCGTAACAAACAATATAGGCAGTATTTATAAAAGTGCCGTGAAGCCTTCTTTTGTAAGATTCATGGTATAAATAGAGTTTGCTGAGGAATAAGATAAGACAGATGTCAATAAAAGAAATGCGAATCTGTCCATCTTTTAGTATGATAAACTTTACAGCGCTTTGTAGGCGGTTACAATCGAGGTACTTAATAACATTTCTAAAATGGATCTGCAATCAAACTTTAAAACTTTAACGTGAGGGGAAGTTATACTAGTTTAAGTTAAGTTGTATAATTATAATAATACTTAAAACAAAATGCAGGACTGTGTTTTGTGCAATTGTTAGTTAACCAGGTGATCTAAATTATGAATGATGAAGAAATTACTTTTTCACAGGTGAATTGTTTCAACTGTAGTCGTCGTGCATGTTTGAATACAATTTGTTTTAAAATATACTATATTCGCAAATGATAGGAATACTTTAACGGAAACTTTATAGCAATATTGTAGCGCATATTTCTGTCGAAAATCAAAGTTTAAAGCGAAACTAAGAAGTTCTAAGAGTTTAAACTATTAGAAAAAAAAAATCTTAAATTTAAGGTTATAATCGCTAAGTCATTATACAACTACTAATAGTAGTAACATTTACTAACATTGCCATAGGTAAGTAACATTCATGTTTTGTCTTTTTTTATAAATATTTTATGTAATAAAGCATCCTATACAATGTTTAACTAAATCTGACTCTACATAAAGATATATTTAATTATACACTATTTAAATATTAAGAAAGTTCATTTAGTTTAATTCTTGACGATATATTGTGTATAATAAATGGTGTAATCAAAATTTATATAATATAAGAAGTATAAAACTTTGTACTATTTTAAAAGCACATAGATACACAGATAATATTAATTACAGATTTATTATTTGTGTTCATGACAAGATAAGAGAAAAATATACATTAACATTACATATATGAGAATAGTTCTATTCCCCTTTTTTATTGATACAATTTATCAGCGCCAAATACATATTGTTAATTTTTTTGTGACAAAACGGCGATTTAAAAAACGTTATAATAACTAAAAGGAAAAGCTTTACACAGTTATTTTCAAATACAGTAAGTTATCATAGAAACTGGTGCGTTACGCAAGTTGTATTTAGATTATGCCTAAGCGGTGGCCGACATTACAACTTTCGTATTTCTGTTTGCATTATTTCGTTAGGTTATGACATAAGTTGATACGCGAATACACCTCCGCCCTACGGCATCCGTTGCCGCGGCGAAGTTTTCACTGACAATCTTTATTAAAAATATTATAATAACAAAATCTAATTTTACTAATTTCATCGCGATTATTCAATGATTTATTTACTAGCTGTGGTCAGAGGAGAATAGTACCAACAATTATATCAGTTTTGATTAACCACAAATACTTGCAAAGGAAGATTAATTTCTAACCAAGGATGATGATTCGATCGTAAAATTTAGGATAGTAACAAATCTTTTTAACTTTTAACACAGTAGCGATCTTTAATAACTTTTCTTCTTCTTTATGTGCCTGTCCAATGCTGCAGTTTGGCCATGAGGTTTGAGAATTTGTATCATCTTAAGCTATAAGGCACAGTTTCTTAACAATAACTTAAAGGAATTGAATAAGAAGATAAAAGCCTGTCACAGCAGATAATAATTGGTATTGTGTATAAAAAAATAACAACGCTGGAAAATATAGGCCTTCCTTAGTATAGCTAATATAGATAGGAAAAGAAGATTGTGATTTTGAGTAGAGAATGATTTACTTTAACACGTCAGTCCTCAGTCTATAATTTCAGTACACACCAGTATGTATACAAAATCCTATAAAAGAAACTTCCTACCTCAAGGTCGGCAACGCGACTACCATCCACCAGGTGTCCTGTATGTCCATGGGCGTCAGTGACCACTTTCCACCATATGAACTGATCTGTGGTTGATCCTCATTGTCTTTTACAACGCGCTGAGGATAAAAGTAAACAGAAATCCTCCTAACATTCTTCTTCCCCATTACGAACTACTTTGTGGCATCCGGCTAGAATCATTTACTTCCGGGAATAAACTTTCAAAATTTTGCAAGGTAATCTAGTTTTAAATTTTTAGGATGAAGATACCTATTGTTAAGGTGGGTTTATTCTATTTTGAATGCCGAAAATTTTTTTCTTCGGTGATATGACTGTTAGTTGAAGTAACACAGTAATCATAATCACGTGAGCCACTTGCACGTTTCTTTAACTCTTTTTTTATACTTGCTTTTAATTAATACTTTAATCAAACAAAACTTAAATACAAGGAAAGATGTAGTATAAAAAACATTTGGAAAAAGCTGTAGTACTGCAGAACTACGTTAAAATTAAAATAAATTTACAAATGTTTTAAACTATGCACACTGTTAAAAAATGTTGATGATTTTTTAGTTAATTCTGCTATTTTGCCGATTTTTCGATATAAATAAGTATTAAATAATGACGGTTTTATAATTACTAACTCACGCAGTTTATTGGTTAATGAACGTATTGAAAAAAACTAATAATTCCGTTCCGAGTATTCTCCTACGTAATCGTATATAACGTATATAACAGTATAATGTACTAAGCACAACGAAAAGTTAAATATTTATATACTTTTTTGTTTATTCCAAGAGTCTACAAGACATACAAGGCGCTCCCCTGATTGCAAGTGATATGCCCATAACAACGTGGCGCTAGTTAAGATGCATCACATTGCGCTTGTCGTCTTGAGACATAAGGTGCTAAGTCTCATTAAACAAAAATTTCAATAACATACAACACCGTCGATACCGGAACACAGTAATGTTTACACACATTACTATTTGGCGGCAAAAAAGGAACTGCTGTGGTGCCTACCTAGACGGTCTCCGTTAATAGAGACCTCCCACCAATATATTACATTAAATATATTTATTTTTGTTGTGTAAAATAAAAACTATTTACAACTGTCATATAATATTACTTTGAACCAGTCTAATGATGTATTTATCGTGATATAAAATCTAAATTAAAGAAAAAACTTGTCACTTTTTTAAATAATTAAAGCATGTTTTAAAGTAAATTAGTTTAAGTCCTCTTCACTATTATCTGGGGAGCCAATAGATATAAACATTTTTTTTAATATAAGTAGTTACTAATTAATAGTCTTTGTTATTAATAAATAGTATTAATTGGTTTCGTAGCCTTAAAGAAGGAGTTCCCTGGTTTGATTTCGGGGCTGCATGTTGTGTTGTTTGCTTCTTGATTTTTTCCCCCTGTTTCACATTGTAAATATTCCATCATAGCATTGCTGTCTTCCGGATGTCATCATACGAGTGTCAGGGAATCCTAGGTGAACACTCGTCACCATCCGTGGTTTAACTGTCACTTAAGACGACGTGAAATTGAGGTCAAAAGTTAGTAAAAGGTCAATTAGGCTGAAATGGAAAACTTGATTAAATTATTAAAAAAATATTGATTACTAGTAATTGATGTATATGACGACTGTTGAACAGAAATCGTAGAAATTAAAAGCCCTTTTGCGTTATACTCATGCGCGGTAACGGACGGTTAAACATTTCGTTATGCATAAGTTACGAGTACATACGATCTCGTATCATGATGATAAACGCAGACGATGAAAAATTATCATTAATAAGTACCTAATAGTTTTTTTTAAAAAAGTACTATACTAGCAAATCCTTCGATATTTTTTATTGATACTTCAGGTATTAATGTTACCGGAAATTTCGCGTGTCGTGTTTAAACTTGAGATAAGAAATCTCGTAACTGCAATAATTTGAATAGCTTACAGCGTCTTTCAAACCGGAACACTAATGTTTGCACAGAACTGTTTGTCGGCTGCAATAGGAGTAGCTGTGATATCTATGTAAATGGTATCTAGAAACAGAGACCTGCGATCAGTAATAAATCTTTAATCTCGGAAAGCGTAATGTAGTGCAGTAATGTCCTAATTAGCGCCCCGTTATGAAGAAGGTATCATTTACTATTACTAGTAACTCAATGATTAGCTGCGTCAGGTCTGTTTTTTGTTCGTCCAAAATCGTTTATTTAAGACTTCCTTCTTACCGCCGGTCAGTTAAAAGTTTCGTGCGGCTCACGGAGGTGTTCGTGTGTACTGTAGTATAGTAAGGAGCCGTATGTTTCCAACATATTACAGGGGCTATTACGTGACAAGTGAGCAGCAGTGAAAGCCAGGCCGCGTCGCGAGGCGGTAAACTCGCAGACAGTGAGGCGGGCGTACTAATAAAAAAAAAATGATATAATTTCTTTTCTATTACGAACATAGACCAGTGTTTCACAATATTGAAGGTGAGTGTTTTTCCTTGGTGATATTATTTGTGTGTTAGTGAATATACTCAAAAGTATTCAGTTCAAATTAAAAATAAATAAATAATAGTCATTTTATAGACAACAAGTTATAAATATATCGTAAAGATACTAGAATAGAATACTAAAAGAAAGAAATTAAATAAAAAAGTTACAAATACTGTAGATAAATAAAACAAAAAACTAGCTTATTGTATAAAGTTCTGTTTTTACAACATTTAAAAAACATTCGGAGTTTATACATAATCAATAAAGAATTTTCCATCAAGAAATTGCAGGACCGAAGTTCCTTTATGATAACGAAAACGTAATAATATTTATAAACAGCTAGTGTAATTTCTAGAAATACGAAAATTAACATTTGTTTTTTTT
>DWLS01007754.1:0-10459 GCA_018246255.1 Pachliopta kotzebuea | reverse complement strand
GAGAGAAACTGAAAATTTTCTTTTAGGTACAAAGGGGTTGAAGAATCATTTAAAATTGAGAAGAGAACAAGTAAAATACCGTCAAAAACCTAAATATTTTCGTATATTACTAGTCATATCTCTCTAGCCAGAGACCGTATAGGAATTCGCAGCTTCTATTTCTCCCGTGAAACAGTACTGTGCAAACATTACAATGTTCCGATTTGCAGGGTGCTGTATGCTGGTAAAATTACCTAGGAAACGAGACCTAAGAAATCTCAAAAAGACGAGCGCAATGTGGTGCAGTGTATACTCAATCAGCGCCACGTTATGGACAAGTCTATCACTTACTCATCTCGTCTAAAATCTATACAAAATGAGAACTGAAAACCTGTGGAAGAACTTGCCGGCGTCATTCCTGATCAATAAAGACTTACATGTCTTCTAGAAAATAGTGAATAGGATTTCAGTACGATGGTGCGCTTTACTACCACATACATTACCGTTTAGTATTATGAATGGCGATCAATCACCAACATTTTTGATCCAAAAAAATTAGCCAGTAGAGCCGGGAAATAATTGTCAGCACTGGAGGACTCAGAGATATGAAACTTGAGCTGATTTATTTATCTACTTCCTTACTCTCCTTTTACTCTTCAGCTCAACATATGGACCGTTTATTTTGAAAGTGGTGTAAGTCCATTTTCTTTTGTTTCATGAAAATTAAAGGTTAGTATATTTGTTGATTTAAAAATACAGGCAGATCATATGCAATTTCATACACCGACCGATTTTAAGTTGTACAAAACATGGGATTTTTTTGAGAAATTAAACACGGACTGGTTATATATAAAAAAATTTACTTTAAATTACGCATGAATTACGTGATAGCTAATTTTTCTAAAATATGGACTTACACCAGTATCAAAATAAATGGTCCATATATCAGTCGCCACTTCTACACACCACCTACTCCATTTTCTATTATTTATCACCTTTTCTAATTATATACGCATACATTTTCATATAAAAAACTCGTTAAGTTTAACTGACAGTATTAACCAAAAAAAACTTGAAACGAACAAAAAACTTTTTAGCTAAACCAAAAAACAGGTTTTGCTAATAAAAAAATCCTTCGGTAGTACGCAGAAAAAATTGTAAAACTGAAATGGAAGTTTCTTAAGTGAAAACATAAAAGTATTGCGAAACGGATGGAAGTAATTGAAACTGCGTCCAGAGAACTTTAAAAAATTCAAAATTTTGTAGGAACGTAATATTTATTTAATCGCTGTAAATACAAGACAAATGCGAAGATCACCTGATGGTAAGTGATAAGCCCAGAACATAGTGGTGATTACGAAGATATACACTACACCACATTGCGATCGTCACCTTGAGATATAAGTTGTTAAGTCTCGTTACCCCAGCTAAGTTATAACACCAATCAAACTGTAACAGTAATATTTGAACAGTACTATTTGTCGGCTGCAATAGGAGCTGCAGCGGTACCTAGACAGCCTTAATTAGAGACCAGTATTAGAGATAATAGAATAATGGCTACATTACCCATTAAATGGGTATATTATTGTACACAAGATTTTATATTACTTAAGCACTAGTTTTGTTAAAAATACCTCCTATTCACGAGAATGTGCAGATTTCATACAAACCTTATCAGGTTTAAGAAATCTAAGTAAGGAAAAAAAACTATGTAATTTTCTGTTAAATAAAAATAAATTAAAAAAATATATATATACATAATAGCACTACTACATAATTTGGACACCTTTAAGAAAATTTAAATTGCTCATAATTCTTATATATTTTAGAAGTTAACTTACAATATCATTTGTATGTTTTGTTGGAATGAAATCTTGGCTTAAGACTTCCTACTAATATCTTCCCTCTCTAGGCGTGCGTCCGTGCAGAATGGGATGTCGCTATTCCAAATTAATGGCTGTCATATATATATATAACTCTGGTAACAACGTTATGAACTTATTAATTTTACTTTATTTGATTTTTAGTTCTTTAGTCTATATATGTAGTAAGACTACTAGTCTTACTATATATATATGATCACATCAAGAATTAACCGCGTTAAACAAGTAACTAATGTTTATACAATAACGCTGTTATTTTATATAGCACAAGTTACGACTTTTCTATATTTATAAACGTTACGCGAACTTTTACTTCCGCACGTGTAATGTATAAAAAGAAATTTAAAATGATCGTGATGATTTACTAATATTATAAACGTATAGTTATAGATTTATCGTTGCATCATCAGCCACTGTCCGACATAAGCCTTCCTAAATAATGGGAAATTTGAGCCGTCTCTTTCGCTGGCCCAATATGAGTTGGAGAGGAGCCTCGTTTGTTGATGCTGTACCTTGAGTAGGTGAGCTTGGCTTGGGACCCGTAAGTTGTGAAGGACTTCTTACTCCCCTTATTATGCAAGCAGTATGTGGAATTTGGATCCGCGAAACGAGGAACCGACGAAGCCTTCACGACCATAATAGTAGCTGAAAGCGACGACTTCTCCGAAAAAAAAATATCACCCTAGATTTATTGTATTTTTTTTATTTATGCGAGGCTGAATTATTCCAAATTGACAATGAAACTGGATATTATTGTGAGGCTGAAGTTATACCATAAGGTTCTGTGTAATAAATCGAAAGATCAACCGCTGTTCCAAAGCAATGAAAATAACGTTTCTCACAAATTTTCAATTACAAAAATCAGTTAAGTAAAAAATATATAAAGAAATGTTAAACAAGAAGTACTTGTGTGCCGACTGAAGAAGTTAATCACCTAAAAGTGAGTGACGTGAACAAAATGTGCTACTTAAAATTGGACTGTCGCATTGCGCCGCTCCCACAACGGGACGCGCCATCAATAATTTATCAAACGGACATTGATCTATTTAGTTTTTTTTTTGCGGCTGTCAAGACGTTCACCTGATGGTAAGTGATACACTGGCCTATAACAACGTGGTGCTAGTTAAGATGGCATACACAGCACCACACTTTTCTTTCAAACCAACTAGAACTCTACTCAACTAGACTAGATCTATTGCATCATCTCCCCTTTTTCTTCCTACCTTTTCCTGCTTTACCAAATCCTGTTCCCTCGTTTCTCTCCTCTCCCTTATATTATATAATTTATATATATACATTTCAGCTCGCGGAGTCCGGATCCGCAAGCTCAGGGTCCGATGAAGCTTTCGCGGCCATAATAGTGACCGAAAGCATCAACTTCACACGAAAAAAATAGAACTTATTTTGTGTACCTGCGTGAAGAGTTATTTATCATCTACAAGCTAATTACTAATATTTTTTTTATTCGACAAAACGAGCACGGCCTTCACTTGATAGTAAGTGATACACCTGCCTATAACAACGCGGTGCTAGTTAAGATGGTATATACAACACTACTCGCCTTGAGACATAAGGTATTAAACCTCGTTATTCTAGTACAGTGATTCTAAACCTTTTTTTGTTGCGACACACTTTTAGCAATTTAAAAAAAAACACGTAAAGAAAAAAATAAGCTTAAATATTATTTACATACAACGTAAAGATATTGTTAAAAGTGTGCCGCAACAAAAAAAGAAGGTTGAGAATCACTGTTCTTATCATTCGTATAAAGTAAAGACGAAGACCGAAAAATATTAAGAAAAATCACATCTTATATGACTTATTATTTGGGTGTATTCTCATATATTACTAGTATTAATAAAGAAAATACCATTTTTTGTTACATTTTCCACATTTATTTTTCTTTTATTTTTTCTCAATTTACTTTCTTTTTAGTTCGTCACTAATAGAAATCAAAAAATTTCATTAATATTTTGTCTGCACATACCAACGCATTACTAAATTATACATATATAAATTTTCCATAGAAACTCCTAATTAACTTTATGTACTTTATATATCTAAAGGAAAATATATTATGTACGCTGTTGGTTGTCCAAATAAAAATAGTACAAAGTAATATATATCATCTCATGTTTCATGGCCCTATACTAGTGTCTGATGAGGTCAAAAGTGATATGTCCCCGATAATCTAGTAATTTTACTATCTACAGAACCGTACAAATCGTATATCGTAATGTTTACACATGTAATGTATTTTACGTCGGTAGTAATTTTAGACCAGTAATTTCCAAACTGGTCTATATCGATCCATGGAGGTCTATGACAACCTGCAAGGGGTCTACGTCAGCGAAAAAAAACTTGAGGGTCCATGAAATGAAAATGGGGGTCCACGATAGTGGATCTCAACACATCCTTCTCACTAAAAACATTGACTTATTGCTTATGTTATTCTATTTAATGTTACGTATATTTTACATAACAGATACAAAATTATATTTTGAGTAGTTTTAATTTAAATTCAATAAAAATATAAATTAACTTTAAGTTTTTAACACTGAACTTCACTACAGTTAGAAATTTACAGGAGATCAATATCAGGCAAGTAGGGGGTCTACACAACACGGAAACACATGGCAAGGGGTCTACGACACAAAAAAGTTTGGGGAACTCTGCTTTAGATCATTAATTAGTAATACAGTACTGTGTATTGTCTTAGATAAGAAACTACAGGTGGCAATTTTATTAAAAAAAAAATAGAAAATCATACTTAAAAATATATATAGATCAATTTTAAAACAATAATGTTATACTAAATTCAAATTGCTATCTATTTTTTATTCATCGCAACGAGTAAGGTGTTCACGTGATTAATAATACTCTTGTTCGTAACATGGTTAAGATGACAGCACCACATTGCGCTCGTCACCTTGCGATAAAAGGTGTTAAGTCTCGTTACCTTAGTAATTTTATTTGCATACAGCACTCTTTAAACCGGTACATAGTAATAACGATACTATTTGTCGGCTGCAGTACCTACCTAGACGGTTTCTGGCAATGAAGAGCTACCACCAGCCACCATTTAACCCATTCGAGACCGTTTGCACACCGTGTGTGCAATAATAATAATGAGCAATTTTTTTTTAATTAATAGTATCTATAAAGTATAGAAAAACAAAATTTGTCATTGGTTTCATTGCGTATCAAAACAAAACATTATGTTTGGAGTTTCAAAATGTACATTTTTAGAAAATATCAATGTAAGAACCCATATTTATTTAATTCTATTAAACCAATAGCAATAGTATCGCCTTCTATATATACACCGCCTAATCAAATAATGTAAGAAATAATTTCTTGCATTGAATATTGCGTATTCATAATTTCTTGTAATGTAAAAAATTATGAATACGCAGACTGCGCTTAAGATAATAAGATGTTTTCTTTTCTTTGACCCATTTTTAATTATTTATCAATTTTAATGATGTACTTTTATTTTACCTTACATTGCACACACGGTGTTCAATCCGCTCATCGCAATTAAAAAATTCCTGAGGAGCGAGTTGCACACACGGTGTGCAATCATCTTATTTATGCAAATTCGCTTACGAATTGGGTGATTTCTGTAGTAAACAAGTTTTTTTTTATTAAAAATGAACAATATAAACAAAAAAAAAATTTCGCTCCTGAGGACCCTGTCGAAAAAATCGCCGTCTCGAATGGGTTAAGCAGCCTTGTAATAAAAAAAAATTCAGTATTTTCTATACTATTTCAGACATATTTAATAAGTTTAAATCTTTAGTATGTTACTTAACATCTATTCAGTTGGTATAACCGAAAATGGAGATTGCTTTAAGAGTAAGAATATTATATTTACAACTGGGACCCATCAAAAGATATTACGGACATGTACGGAATTTGTTTTAAATCCCTCCAAACCAGATGCTGAAAAATTCAATTGGATTTTCGAGAGGAACATCAGCAGTATGATAAGTAAAACAATTGTACTCACCTGTCCATACCGCGATGAAGCAAGATGCACGTTCCGGTTCTTCAACGAAAAGTCTGGTCGCTTCCCCAAACCATAGCTGCTTTTATTCTGCGAGATGAACTTCTTCGATCGGTCCAACCTCTCAGTAGAACCAGTATCCGTCTCCTCATCACGCTTCGAAGTAGACGGGATGCCTCTGTATGCACCCCTCGTCCCCCTTATGGTCTTCTCTGGACTCTTGTCCTGCTTCCTTGTGATAAGATTGTCCTTCCTTTGTTTAGTGCTACGTACTGACACATTTGAAGCCATATTGTCCATAATATTCCATCAAACGATTATGAACACGTCAGTCTCTTTCTACTTACGTTATTCATTGTAATGATTTAATCTCAAACGTTACTAATAATTCTATCTCAAGTAAAGATTATATACGAATAAATAAAACTCATCAGCTTCATTACAATTGTGTGAATATATAACACAATTTATACATGTTCCAACTTCCAACTCCTGGCACACAGGATATAATGGATTGCTAAAAATAATAAGGGGGTTAAAAACTATAAATTATATAGTATTCAATAAATAAATGTCTAATTCCGTCTTTTGTTTCTCTCTCACAGATATCATCCTCAACCAACTGCCCCATACAATCTTCAAACTAACAAAAATAATTAAAACCTAAATTGTAACAGTCTTCAGGAAGATTTTGGAAAGTTATTAAGGGTTTGGACTCTTGTTTGATATTATCTGAAACAAACAATTATGTTTAGGTTGATAACAGGAAATAATTCACATAATCATACATACAGGACATTGACATCAGAGATTCTTGACCGAGGGCTATATTCTCGGTCTAGTTGAAAAGATAGATAAGTAAGCACTAATGCAACCCACAATTTAAATGTATACCCAATTAAAAAAATTAATCAATTTTGTTGTAAAAGTATCCATGATTTAGTAAATCTATATAATTTTCTACATACAATTGAAATTCGTGAAATCATAATCTTTAGTATGACAATGAATTAAAAACTATAAATTCTAGTTGAGGATGTGCAACATTTGCTGATGGAATGTGACCGTAACAAATCAAAAAGAATTTCATTTATAAATATGTATATAATATTAACATCAAAGAAGATATTGGAGTGATCCAATTGGCCCCAGCGGATCCTACATCCACATTCGCTAAAGACCTGATGTCTTTGGCGAATATCGAGGATATAGACATTTAAGTAATTATTACTTTAATATTAGTCAGAAATAAGTGAACGATGTAAAGGGTACGATGGGATTGATATGTCTGCTGGTGGCAAAAATCCCAAAACAAAAAAAAAGCTATAAACAAAAAGAAAAGCAAAACTTTATGGCGATGTAGGGAAGGCACATGGAACCTCAATACCCAAAATGGTCTTATTATAAGCCTAAGTAGCAATAGTATTACTACAGTTGCATCCCAATGTAATAATAATAAACTAAAAGAGAATACCTTGAAAGAAAATTGAAATAAAAATATATGTTTGCTATTTAGCGAATCAGGATCATGGTACCATGTCACCAGTATAATTGACAGACTTGTAAAGATTTGTTATGAATAATTAAGGTTTTCATTATTTTCATGAAGTTTAAGCAATGATGAGTAAATTATTTGTCCAGATCAAATCAGTGTTTGGTTCTAAAATGATACTTCATGATATTTATTAACATATATAAATAGATATTTTTATCTGATATCTAAATGACCACCTACTTTATCATGTTCATCTTTCGAAACCAGTTTCATCTGATTATCAATGATTAATTAAATCAACATGGAACTATCCGTTCATTTAAAATTAGACTGTAGCAGGTGCGGTGATTATTTTAAATATAAACCATCCAGCCATGTTTAAGATGATCCAAGTTTTAATTAGTACTAAATTAATTAACTATAAACAATTAACTATATTACAAATAGTATTTTTAAATTGTTTAAATAAACAATTTTACATATAAGTATGTGATTGCTTAAGATCAATCATTCATTGCAAGTTAAAAAGTTATGTAATAAATTAAAACTGTTATATGATTTTCATAACAAAAATCAGTATTTTAAAAACATATTGTGTGTATGTTGATCTCGTGAAGGTAGCGGGAATCCACTGGATGCAGACAGTGCAGTACCAATCGGAGTGGAGATCTGCGGGAAGGCCTAAGTCAAGCAGTGGGCTTCTATTGGCTAATGATGATGATGATGATTTGTGTATATTATGTAAACAAACAATAACAGTTTTATTTACTTTAGACCTAAGCTAAGAATAACTGAATGGTTACATAAGAATATTTTTTTATTCAGCGTAGTTATGAAATGAGCAGAATGTTTGCCTGAATGTGATACACAAGTAGTTTTTCTGCTTAATAAGAATCCAGTTTCCAAGATTTATCATGTAAAGGTTTTTACAGTAGAGGAAATTTTTTTTTGTACCCATTTTTTTTAAATAAATAAAACAAAACATTGAACAGTAACATATTGAAGGAAGCGCTATTGGTAAATTTGGAAGATGAATAAAATGAGAAACATTGTTAAACAACCTACTACTTTATAAAATTTACTATCAAACTTATAAAAATGCAATCTTACTGGTTTATGTTTGAGAAAAAGTACAATAGATTATTTTCATACTAGATGTGTAAAATATGAAAGTAGTATGGATAGTGTTTTCTTATTGTAAAAATGCTAGGAATGAAATTGCAATGATATAATCCTACCATAATTAAAATTATCCACAGAACATATTTTTCTCCTATCACAGTCAATTGTTTCTTTGCACATTATTATTAGTTTATAAATATTACAAAAAATATTGTCACAAAATATGTACCTAAAACTATTTTAAGAATATAACCTATACCTTAAATCCAAAATAAGTAAAAACCACTAGTAACAAATTTTGTAATTAATACATTTCCAAATAATAGCTATATCAGCATGTTAACTAAAAGCTAATTGCAGTAGTAATGTGATTATAATGAACAGTGTAAACACTCTGAAACATGACTCAGTTTACTAACAATAACATACTGACCAAATTTTTCCAACAAGGAAATGTAGAAAAGACAGAATAGAAGAAATGATTAAAATATTTAAACTGTGTACATTTATAGTATTTGAAAAATAGTTCTTTGATTATAATATTAAAAAATATTTATAGATAGATTTAAAAATATAAAAATTTTTCAATCATAGCCTTTAAGTTTTTTATTAATTGACATTTATGTACTCAAATACTAACAAATATATTTTCTATGTCGTAGCATTCGTAATATTCACAGACTGGAGCACAATAATTACGGATGTCGCATCGCAAAAACTGATTTCAAAATTCACCTGACGTATACGTAAACCGAAGAATTCAATACTATAGAAATAAGTTATTAGCCGATCAATATGTATCCACCGTATTAAGAAAACAACACAAATGACACTTAATTAGCGAAATTTAGGTGCCGGCACCAAGAAAAAGTTACACTGCAAAACACAGTATGCGGGTGTCATACACTACGAAGTCAGCCCCACGTCAGACATCTATCTATTGCACTGACGATACATCGCGTTTTATTTAAAGATGTCCTAAAATTTGCAGACATTGGCCGTTTTATTGCACTTAGAATGGCGCATAGTTGAATCAAGCTGAATAAATAGAGTAAAAATCGCATTGACAAGACGTCAAGTTTACAATTAGAAATTAACGTAATACATGATGCATTTTTATACCTGAAAAACGTCCGAAACTATTCTCGATTCTTCCAAAATACTCACAATTCTTTAGTTCAACTAATTTGATATCGTAATCTATAAATACTTACAAATAAAAATCTGGAATCACACCATTGTTTTTTCTTCTGCACAATCAGTGAATCGATGTTGCCATTCAAGAAAAAATTGTTACGATACAAAGTGGGTCATCATTGATCATACTTTTAATTTTTTACTTTCACTTAATTCAGTTAAAAAAATAAAGAAAGATACGTTTAACAAATAATTTAATTGGTAGTACATAAAAACTAAAACAAATAATTTTGTGGAGTCCTATTTATAGAGCAAAGCCTCGATTAAGTTTAATAATTTCTTTAAACCCAACTTCAATATGAACTATTTCCAAGTAAAGAAAGTAGTAACGAAATCGCACCACTTTGAAAAAAAATTATATGAGTCACAAGCAAAGCAAATTATTATTTGAATATTATAATTAAAAGTGTAATTAAATTTTTATAATGACATTCTCAACTGTTTAAATTTAAATGTCCTTTACGCACTTTTATTTTAATCTCTTTTTTTACAATTTAGAAATTACTTATAAAAATTATTTTAAAAGTTCCATGCAAGGAGTTTATGCTATAAATAATATGTAGCGTTACAAATTTAAGAAACACCGAAATTTGAAAAAAAAATCCTGTATTGCCGACATATTCTAGCATGACACAAAAGTTTATAATTATTTTTAAATAATTAATAAATTTAATAGAACTTTAACAAGTTGATACATGAGGAGGCGATTCCGGAGGAATGGTGTAACAGTTCACTGGTGCCCATTTTTAAAAACAAGGGTGATGTACAGGACTG
>DWLS01007753.1:0-10460 GCA_018246255.1 Pachliopta kotzebuea | reverse complement strand
AGACGCCCACATCGTAATTGTACGGGAACACTGACGCCGGCAAGTTGTTCCATTCCTTAGCTGTCCTTATTAAAAACCTGAAGACAACGTTTGCACTAAACTTCTTAGTGGCAAATGTAGGCATTGATTTATGTTTTACGATTTTTTGTTAGAAAGAACACTAATGTTTACTATAGGAACATTTCCAGTGCAACTCTAATAGAAGCCAGATTTGATTCTGCAAAATCTTAAGGATTTTATTTATTTATACACATCGCATAAAGCTCGACTTAATTCCATTGGCATTATATTTTCTGTCTTGCTTTACTAATTTACAATTAAAAAATATGATTAAAATTTTTCTGGTACATTTATAGCTAAAGAATTGTCCACCGTCATATTCGCCTACTAATATTTGGTTAATGGTAACATGACACTGATGATGATGTTAATAAATTCAAAACATTATTTAACTAGAAGAAAACACTCGCAAATCACAACATATTGTAATATATCAAATATACTCTTTATTTTTGATAACAAAATTTTACTAGTATGAGAATGTAAATGAGATATTAAAAGTCAGTATATACTTTTGTGTTTCATCTCAGTCACCCTCTCTGGCGTGTTCTTAAAATAGAATTAATGATTATCATTTGTTGATGCCGCGACGTCGGATACCCGCACGAATTCAGAGCCTTTCACACGCCGCCGGATGCGGACACAAAAAACAACAACAACAATACCGGAAACAGTTTATACGTAACCCCATCTATAACCGAGTGGGGTACAAGTTAATTATCAAATATACGTTTTATACCTGTTTCCTTCACACGGGTATCTAGCATCACTACCATCAACAGCCGATAGACATCTACTTCTGTATATTGGTTTCCCTTAATAGTTGTGGAATTTGGGTGATATTCCACGACGCTGGCGCTATGCGAATTGTTGGGAAATCGAAACCTCGTTTTTTGATTACTAGGGTGCACCATGAGCAGGTGATGTTGGCTTTGATCCCACTTGTTGTATAGGACCCCTTACACCCCAGGAATGTAAGTATGGATCGAAAGCTGTCATTGTTTTTTGAAGCAGATAATAAAACCATATTTTACGACATAAAGTTAATTATTAATTGTTACCGTAAATCCTGAAAAACCGTCTACTTAATATTCTTACAACGAGAACTAAGGGTCTTCTCTCATGTATTTTTGAACGCTATTCGATTTCCTAACCATGGTTGTCGCCACTAAAAGCTGAAGCTTAGTGGTAGACCGAGCCCACAAAACCTCCAGTCATGTGCAATTCCACTGCGGTTACAAACCGAGACATCAAAGCTACAAAGTACAAAAACCGTTACTAACCGGAGGTTTATTACGTCATCTTAACGCACAATTCTATTGTTAATCATTTATATGAACTACTTGTCAGTGACCTAACTCGCAGAGCGCAATGCAAGAATGAAGGAAGGCATGTAAAGTAAGTAAAAAAAGTGGAAAGGAAAGACAGATTGAAAGATAGCAAAAAATTTTGGGTAAAAAAATTATAGAAGAAAATCAGAGATAAAAAGAAAATTGTGGAACGAGCCTTGATTCACACTGCCTAAGGGAAGGATGAAAAAAGAAAACAGAAAAAACAACTTGTCAATGTAAACTTTTAGCAAATATCACAACTTATTAAAGAAAATATATAATTAATGTTGTGCTATAAGATGTCTCGAAGTTAAACTGGCAGGAGGAGGAGTAATAAATATTTGTAGCAAGTTGACGAGGAGCCGTCGGCGTATATCATCTGAAACCAGCTCCTGAGGAACGGCTCCGCGTCTAATGGATTTGTAACAAGATACCCGCTCGTAATTGACGGCTGTACCGGGGAGCCCGGCGCGATTGTTGTGAGACAGCCAGCTATATAACATCGGCTGCCGGAGCTAGGGTAGCCCTCGGCCCTGACAATAAAGCGGCCACGGAAATATTTCCATTAAAAAAAAAATTAAAGTTGCAAAATTAGTCTTTATTGGCGATAGGGGCATTGTTTCTAATCAGACCCTCGATGGATACGTACAGCCGAAGATCGGTATAAGTGGCGTTCCTTGAGAGGAGCCTACCTCTAACAGTAAACTGTCGTGAGCTCTTGATGATGATACCTTCGATACGTAATCCAAATGTATATATTCATACTGTTAATATAAGTAAAAAAAGAAATAATATTCATTCATCGCCATACTATCCTATGATGATATAATAATTAAATTAAAACCTAAAAGACTAGCTCTGAAACAAATTGGAGTCCAATAGCAGCGTTGATTATCAGCTAAATAAATTTCTACCATTTTTTTGATAACCGATAAATCATTATGAATATCTGTTTGATACACCACAAATCTTTAAAAGTCTATACAGTTGTGATACAGATCGAGCATGATCTAGAGCAACAGTAATTATTATAATAAGGACGATTTTAACATTCTGAATTGACACACAACATCTTTGAAACCGGATCATAGGATATAATTTACTTTTTTTTTCGCGGGGGAAATCTTCTAAAGATGTTTCTTTTCTAGAGATAATTCAGAGTTATGTGGGATTTATACTTACTAAACCTCTTCTGTGGTCATCCTCAGTGCATTGGGGAAGGCCCCGGGATCTTTTACGATACTCATTGGTGCTTCCCTCCTCTGCTCCTAAGCAACATCCCAAGGAGAGCTGATACCCTCCCCAGCACCTAGCGTTCTGCGACGAAATACGAGATCACTTCGTACTTCTTGTCCGCCCCGGGGTTTACTTGAACAGTGTAAGCCTACATCCTCAAAGTCAGCGAACCCGGAAAATCCTTTTAGTTGCCTTCTACGACGGACTGGGCTCCAGCACGAGCCCTGGGTCTGTGTACCAACCAGTCGGTTCGTGTCCCCGCTCACGTACCGCATTATAAAATTTCGCATACGTGTCTAATCTCCGGCCCTTCGAACCGATTGAACTGTAAGCCACGCGTAAGTTATTGATAAGCGCGTACTTTACACGCTCTCTATATTTGCTAAAGGTTTATAAAACATGCACCAAACACAATAGAATTATGTTATGCGTTATTTCCGATAATATTATTAACATTTACAAGTATTCTTATTTAAATACATAATAATTAGTGACGATGGAAAATACTTATCTACATATCTACTGTATCAATTTCGATAAGGAGATTTTTGTGGTGTACGTTAATTTCAAGTGACAAACGTTTTACAAATCTCTAAAGCGTATATCTTCATTCTAATTTATGTATGCTAGTTAATACTAAATATACAATATTATATAATAGGATCGTCTATGTATTATGAATTACAGAGTACGTATCTGATACTAAGATTATTCAGTTGTAGTATTTTGACAATTTTCTAATGTGAGTAAAAGCTGAGTATAATACTTAAACCTTTTTAAGGTATTTGGTAAATAAACCGTCCAGCCACTTAAAGAGAAGGTCGCCTGCTAGCGTTGTCAGTTTGGCACTGCAGCTTTTATTGGACGATGGATGGGTCCCCCATAGGCAGACTCATGACAAAAGGTATACTAGAGCGTCAAGTAACTGATGTCAAAAACATAGCGAAATGGAAGAAAAAAAATAAGGAAAGGTGACCTTACCACCATATGGGATAGTGCCTAGGAAAAGAGAGCGATAGATAATCCGTACTGCAGATTTAAGTCCGTACTGAAGATTTACCTAATCAGTTGATCATCTGATCAACTGATTAGGTAAATCTAGAATTCCTGTATCAAAGCATTCGTTTGTAGACATTATACATTCCAATCTGAACAACGCATCTTGTGAAATAATTAAGTTAATTAAATCTTCTCTCATGATAGATATTCTAATATCGTCAGAGTATTGATGTTTACTGCTGAGATGATAAGATAAACTAATCGATTTTCAGCGCGTCCAATCCGTTGCCGCTCCACCGAGTCGACAAACCTCGTGTTAATATTGACAGTCTATTTTTAACCATCATGTTTTTTGACATACTATCAAATTTTTCCTAGAGGTATTCCAAAAGTCATCCACAGCAAATAGAACGGTTAAATATTATAAGACAAAAGGAATTAAAGCACCACTTCTAATTAAGCCGTTTAAATATAAACGAATGAGATCATCGTCTCTCGAAATCGTAAAGACCCTCAAAATAATGATGGTTATTAACATTCAAATTAGTTTATTGTGGGGCCCGGCTATAAATCGCGCTCGTTAATTTGCAATAAAAATATTAAGTTTATCGTATAATGGTCTTAAATTTGTTTAAGCGTCGTGCGGCTAGCTCTCGGCTGATGCGGAAAATTTAGAATGCAGCATTGCTTTTTATAACATCGTAGTTTATTTAGTATTTTCTTATACGACACCGACCACATCATAACCACTTTACAGGCATAAGTAACATTCTGTTTTAAAATTATGAATTAAGAAAGTAAAATAACGATTACGAGAAGTTTCTTAAAGTTAATCGTTGTTAAAGTGTGCCACAAGGCAAGGTAATGGGACCTATTCTATTCTTAGTATATGTAAACTTATTTGTATAAGCAATGATTCCGGATTACAGAGTTATAAAATAATTTACAACTGAAGCTCAAGAATACCAACTTATGCAAAATGTTACAAAACTTAATAAGAGACGATAACTTTTAATGTTGTTAGTTAATTCCATGAAGTTAATAATTTTCTTTGTTTTTCCTTCAACTTTACAAAGTTTACTTCCTTAAATAACAGTAAACGAACCGTACACATATAAATGTATTCTAACTTGTTATTATCGTGTTTTATCTTAATTTTGATGGACATCATAATCAGTCTACCTATAAATATATA
Organism: Pachliopta kotzebuea; assembly: GCA_018246255.1. Taxonomy (NCBI): domain Eukaryota; kingdom Metazoa; phylum Arthropoda; class Insecta; order Lepidoptera; family Papilionidae; genus Pachliopta; species Pachliopta kotzebuea. The sequence continues at coordinate 5,639 of DWLS01007753.1, read as the reverse complement.
TTTACCATCTGCTGCACAAAGCGGTACCCTATAACAGGAAACCATTGAGTATGACCTCGCCCTTGGGTCACGAACGCTGCCTCCAAAGGAAGCTTGACTCACTGACGCTTCGCTCCCGAATTACTTACAATACATACATTTTTTTTTAGGAAATGTTGATATACAGAATTAGTGTTTTACTAACCTAATTAGTTTTATCAATCGGACCAAACTTAAAGAAAAAAATACAAGTGTTTAACGTTAAAAGTATATCCAATTTTTTTATTGGATGCGTCAATGAAGTGTTGTGTTTCTTTCGATACTAATCAAAAATATCTGTTTAGCTGTGTATATATCATATTTTAAAAATTTAAAATAAGTTACTCTTAATTTGATATCTTCAAATAGGCATCTACTAAGTTTATGCGCTATACCTCAGACCACATCGCCACTAACACAAAGTGGGATCGTGGTCAAGCATATTAACCTTTGCATTAAAAAATGTCGGTTGAAATCAATAACTTATTATATTTGTAATACGAAATTTAACTTAGCAAGCCGTTGCAAAGGATTACAATCATCGGATCTATTAGCTATTGTCATTCACAATCATGTCTCGACTTGTTCTTCCCATTAGAAATTCCTCTTGATTAGGCATAGAAGCGAGCTAATTTTGGCGGTCCCGATTGCGTGGTGACCATAAGCTGAAGCCTAATAGAGCACACAATAGCGGAGCTGGACAGCCGAATGTTACTAATGCTGTACAGTCGCTTGCAAATGTTGTCTTGTACACGTTAACACTCCATGCAAAAGGAGGGACGCTGTATTTTTAACGCGTGTCTATCAACCAATATGTACTTGTGGTAGGTCCTTTTTATACTGGCAGTAGATCTCTTTTGCTACAGACCGTCTAGGTAGGTACCGCCGCAGCTCCTTTTTCTACCGCCAAATAGTAATGTGCAAACATTACTACGTTCCTGTTAGAAGGACACTGTATGTTAGTGAAATCACTGGGATAAGGAGACTTAACACCTAAAATTTCAAGGCGACGAGCGCAATGTGGTGCTATGTAAACCATCTTAACCAGCGCCATATTATGAAAAAGCGTATCATTTACCATCAAGTGAACGCATTGCTCATCTCATCTTATCGTCGAATAAAAGAAGGTATTTTCAATTATAAATATGTGGATCCATCATACTTATGTTTATACTAAAAACTTCATCATTATCAACAGCCTGCGGCAGTCCACTGCTGGACATAGCCTTTTACCAAAAAACGCCGCTTAGACCGATCATAACTGCTGCTAATTGAAACGCACTTGAAGATAATCAAATTTAACAAGGTATATATATTAAAATTGTCTTAACATGTGCACAATTTACATAGATTTATATACAAAATGATTTTAAAACCGTATAAAAACTGTTCGTCATAATCCATTAATATCTGACGATGTGGAAGTAGCTGAAAAATGTGTTACACTGACGTCACTAACTGAAAAAACACAGATCTTTTGATATTAACGCGCCAGTTAGAAGCATAACTTGAATTATACAGCTATACATATTAGTTTAACTCAGTATTTCCCAACCTCGGTCCTATATTCTTCTTGAGTAAAATTTTTTCTATCATCCCCCTCGGACCTTGTCATCTTTATCCCGTGCTCCACAAAAACTAAAAATTATATTAGATTTTATTTAAGTTTAAGTTTGCGCCCATAAATCACACAATTGCAGCACCCCTAGGAAACACAGATCTAACCAAATTTAGGTACTTTAAATTTACTATTCGATGGTAGATAGGTTATAATTGGGGACTGCATAGAGAGGCTGCGATTGTGTTCCCAACGGAGATCCCGTGATCTCTCTAAACGCTGCGAACGACCACAGAGAGGGTTTTACTGGGTAAATATCTCCAACCTAACCTTGACCTTCCCCCAGAAGGTAAGGTATCTTTTCGAAGATTTCCCCCCTCGGAAAAAAGGTAGTTCATACTTTGATATCTTGGAATCACCTCACGTGTACTGTTCGCTCGTTTGCCCTCTTTCATATAAAAAAGGATGATCTAATATCAATAATAATATCTAAAAACGAATGAATATGTGATTTTTTGAAAGACCAAAGCCATCACTCCCAATTCATCTTTTATAGTAGTGTGACATACATCATCATCTGATAAACGTCCAGTGTTGGTAATAGGCCTCCCCCAATATTGGGAGATTTTAATTAGCAGGCTGCACCACGGGCAGGTGAGGTTGGCTTGGATTCCGTGAGTTGTTGTGTGGGATCCATTACACCTCGTTTGACATACATCTCAATGAAATGCGATGAACTGCTAACTATAGCTAAATTATTATGACCAGCAGTATCACTTACAACTGGTACCACAGAACAGTTCACGGAACCCAAGTCAACCTCAACTACTTACCTTGGTGGGAGATAGTCCAAATTCCTCATTATTGGAGAAGGTCCATATCAAACAGTGAACGTCTATCGCCTGATGAAAGTATCACTTACCATTAAGTGAATCTGACTCCTGACCGCGAGTGTACCGTCAACAATAAGCCTTATTACAGCTCTGCTTTCGCCTGTGTGTCGCAACGCGCCGGACAAGTATGGAGCTGTGTTCTCGGTGTAAACCCCCCCTCGCCTTCAACTCCTCACCCCGCAGCACGCTTTGAATTGTTCCGCTTAATTGTAAGCTTTTTAAGGAGATCAATTTCATCAAAACTAATTTCCTGAGAGAATGGAAGAAAAGTCGTGTATTTTCGATGGAGCGCCGAGCTTAGCAAGGTCTTTACCTGATGGTAAGTGATACGCTTGCCTGAAATAACGTGGCAACATTACGCTTGTCCTCTTCAGATGTAAAGCGTGAAGTCTTGTTACCACAGTAATTTTACTAGCATACAGCAACCTTTAAACCGGAACACAGTAATGTTTGCATATTAATATTTGGCGGTAGAAATAGGAGCTGCGGTGGTACCTAACTAGATGGTCTCTGGCAACAGAGACCATCTAGTATTAACAATTAAATCAGCAAACTACATATTTGATCTCTCCGTTTTGAAAGCTATTACTAGTAATAATGAACACTGCAGCTGTTTTCTATTGTATAATACATAAAAATGTATGCAATACAATAGCAACGGTTTGCAAGTGGTCCGTTGTGTACTCGTGTTACTTCAATAAACAAGGATAACTGTAATCCGTTGCAAGAGCGTGTATGAGTAATTGTCGGTGAATTACGAAATCTGGTTTCCAGAAACCGAAGTCTAAAATAAGAGTCATTGTCCACCGGTTCCGGCGGCGCCGGTCGGGCGCGAGCCTCACTCCGTCACTTCTAAATAAATATTCATGATTTTTTTTTTCACACTTTGAACGCCATAGAATCATCATCAGCCGATATACGTCTATTACTGGACATAAGCCTCTGTCTATAATTGGGGGACTTGGGCTATCTGTCACAACGCTGGCACAATACAAGGTTAGTAAAGAGTAGTGTTGGAGAAAACTCGAGTCCGGGAGTCGATTTTTACATACTCGACTCAATTTCACGGGGTTCGTTATAACTCGAGAGTCCAGAGTTCAATCGACCGGGTGTCTAAACTTGATACACGACTCTTAAAAATAATTCGAGTAACAAATCAAACTCGAGTTTTTAACGAAAGTCGATTTCAAAGACTGAATCGATATAACTTCGTTCATAACAAATACATCTGACATCCTGCGAAGGCACAGCAATAATTAAGGGGCGTGTCAAATTAATTAATTATATCAATAACAATTAATTCATTTACATTATTAAAATCTATTATAAATAAAACATAAGGAAAATCAGTTATTCTATAAACAATAGTAGTGATTTAGCTAGTTAGGTGATGGGTGCTCAGTTCAAAACGAGTCTAACTCGACTCGTTCATTACGTGAGTGAGCTCTCACAAGAAAACTCGAGCACAAACTCATGTTTAAAGGGATGTCTAAACTCGCAACACATTGAACAGGAGTATGTGTTTTAGTGAGTCGATTATTGCGATTAAGAGCTGAGAACTGAAAAGTCGACTTGCGGAATCGAGTTCTCTCTAACACTAATGAGAATCCAGAGCTTTGTTTGTTAATTAGCAGGTTGACGGACAGGTGAGGTTGACTTGGGTCCTATGAGTTCTATCGACGAATGGTGTTTCTCTACCTTAACGGGGTCTTTGGGGTAGCAGGCGGTAATGATGGGGGTCTTCATCGCCCTGTAAAAGACTCCGAGGAGGACGATGGTTGGATGTGGTCTCTGGCTGTCGTGTTAGTATATGCGCAGGTGTTAGCATAGCGTTATAGTGACCGCGGCTGTGTTCTGAAATGAGATCCAGTAACTGAGTTTAATACACTCTGTGAACCTATAAAACAATTAACACGCAGAAGAAAGCGTTGAAGCCGTTAAGCTTTTTAAGATTTATATAAAAAGATAGGAAATGTTATATACATATATAAATTTGATGATAATTAAACCTAACGTGCAAATGATTATTATTGATAGACGTGGTGATCAGATATTACTGTACCTGTTGTTATTAATATTCCTTGGGGTTAACAAGACTTGTAATGTAGTGTTAGGTTTGAGAACGTCATGTGACCTCTCCAAAGGCGAAGGACGGCCACCGTGGTGGTTTTAGTGGGTAAAAATCTCCACATAATCTTGCCTTCTCCCAAAAAGGCAAGGTATCTTTTCGGAGAATCTCCCAACGAAATAAAAAAAATAGGATCCAGTGATTTGTTCCTTTTTTCTATTCGAACCCCTTACAACTAAGTCTATATCACTATACAAATGTCATCAATCATCATTAAAATGTACTCCTTTTTTGTTGAAGATATAAACTTTCCAGGAAAATGAAGAAAATTCAACCCACGGCACTATAGGACAAAAACACAATCTACATTATGAGGTCACCGGTGACCTGACGTGTTGATATAACACTTGACGCCAATTTGACTATAAGTAAAGTGATTTCTTAAATCATCGGCTCGCATGTAATTTTGATTTTAGTTAAATATCTTTTATTATTAGATAATAGGCGGTAGTTAATAAAAGACACTTTTCTTAAATGATATTTACTTCTTCACAATATACAACAAACAGACGTTCGTTACAAGTAACACACTTCTACCGAAGCAAAGCGAGGGTGAGTTCAAAATCTACAGTACACTGCCTTTTATACAATAATATATCAGCTCACGTAGTAGTGTACAATAATCAAAACAACTATTACATTATTATACATTTTGTAACAAATAAAAAATAACAATTATGGATTAATTAGTATTACACTTTAAATATAATATTCTTAATTATTAAATACATTTCAAAGTGAAATATAAACAGTACAAAAGTATATAGAAAGTCATACTTAATTCGTTCCAGTTCCTTTTGTATGAGTCAATGGAATTACTGTTTTTCCAACGAAATGTTTGTAACTAGTAATTTTTCTATAATATCTAACATATATATATTTTGCAAAATGTTAAAAGGTATACGTACAATTCATTACACGTTATGATTTATTCTTAATAATATTATAACTAGTACAAAATTGTAAAACTTTGTGCAGCCACAACTCGACAACCCGACCACATACCAACAGAACTCCAACTGCTCTGATCTTATCTAAGCGA
>DWLS01007752.1:0-10463 GCA_018246255.1 Pachliopta kotzebuea | reverse complement strand
CTTGCCCCAACAACGCGGAGGCGGGCTCACGGGGGGGTTTTTAGTGGGTGCGAGTCCCACACAGTCCCTCCCGCCACTGGGGTGGCGGGAGGGCAGTGCGTAGGCATTTTCCCCCCACAAAAAAAAAAAAGGTCCCGTAAGATATGTGGAACCCTTTACACCCCGTATGAAAATAATATAGGATATTAATTATAATAAATTTATCTAGATAAAAACAGTAGCGTTAGTTCGTATTTAGATGCAAAAATATTGAAAAAATAACTCATTGAGTTGAACATGATACACCAATAAGACCGTTGCGATGATTTAGATAACAACTGACAATAAGAAACACCAATTTCTTTATTGTTCCATACAATAGATGCTGCAACAGAGGGGCTCTTATATTGTTACCGGCACGTCGTGAGAACTCAGCACTGCCTGCCTGCATTGTGCAATTTTTTTAAAAAAACCTATAAAAGAATTGTGCTTATAAGTAATATTTTGACATCAGTTCATGTTTTTTTTTTTAATTAACTTGTTTTTTTATAACAAAGACTAGACTACTTTTGATTTCAAATGATGGTATATGCCGATGTAGTTTTTGATAGTAAAGCGCACTGGTCTAAAAGTTTATTCACTCTTGACTTGAGAATGTCTAAATTATGCCTGAACGGAAACATTGACGCGGACTGTCTTTTTAGTTAAGGATTATTAATAATTAGCAAAGTGTTAATAAGCATGCAGTTTGAGTATAATATCATCAAACCGCCAAAGTTAAAAGAAACGGATCTATGTTATATAACGAAGGACAGTAGTAGACTAGTTTGTATATTGTGTTTTAATGCGAGATATAAAGTACAACACAAATACATATATAAATATATGTTATATGGATATATACCTATAGCCATATAAGAATGTATTAAGGCAACAGTTGCCTTCTGGAAATAATTTCATAATGGTATAAGTAGCTGTTTTCTTTTTAAGATTTTCATTTGAGCAGATCCTCTATTTGCATATAATATTAATATATAAATCATTTATTAATATATTATTCAGAGAGGCGACGACACGAATAAGACGTTTACCTCATGGTTAGTGATACTTTTGCCGATAAGATACATACCACATTGCGTTTGCCGACTTGAGACAAGGTATTGAGTCTCGTTACACCAGTAATTTCTCTAGTTTACACACAGGAATGGTTGCACACTATTGTTTGTCGGCTGCAATAGGAGCTGCGCTGGTACCTATCTAGAAGGTCTCCGGCAACAGAGACTTTACCATCAATGATAAATCATAATCAAGTATATACTCATTGATTAGTATTGTTTTGTAATAACCTAGTATTTTAGTAACAGTTGATGTCATTGTTGCACAGAGCCGCCGCGCGTGACGGCCGCGGTGGGGCCGCGGAGTAAGCGGGTTCAAACCCCGCAGCCGACCGCGCGTACGCCTGCGGCCCCGCTGCCCGCCCCAGTTCCCGAGCCGCTTCCCGCTTCACCTTTAGGCGGAGCGTTGGTTCCGCCACGAGGACAAGTCGCAGCGTTAGCTCACGCCGCTAAAGGCGTTGAGGCTTTGGGAGTTTTAGTGCAGTATTTAGTTTTTAGAGTGAGTATGCTATTTGACCCTCGGGTACTGTTTCTATTACAATTCATAATTTTTTTATGATTTTATGACTTTTAAGATGTTTTCCGCAAATCAAATAATTTGGGTCCAATATTTTACAATATAGTTATTTTACGCAAATCAAGTTCTAGTCAAAATTGAAAACATTGTAATTTAGGAATGTTGGATGCTCATCGGGTTAATCGGAGGAGGAAGATCAATATATACATAATGCACAAACTCATAGCATATATATAAATAACACACATGAACAAACAAAATGCAATCTGAAGGTAATCAGTGTAGGGGTAGAAAAGGTCGTACTCTCTCCCTATCGAGGCTTAGATTATTTTGCGGGTAATAACTAAATATTAATTATATTTTTCCCGGGATTAAAAGTCCAGTATTTTTAATTTTATCACATCATATATCGCATATTATCGCTATGTAAATTAATTAAAATTTGTGAGTATGGCAAGTTACGAAATTCTGAATTCCACAAAGAGATATGAGATATAAAGAGTTAGGGTACAATATATTTTTTTTAATAAATATGTATTAATGCTTTATTATATGACGACATATTTCAGCTGGACGCACTAAACAGTGGATCCTGGCGCATAGAGGTGGAGCGATGGCGCTCTGTAGCCGCTGCGGAGAGAAGCAGCGCAGCGCGCGCGGACCGGGACCGACAGCAGCGCGCACAGAAGGACCTCGATACCAGTAAATATTTTACTATACAAACAAACTACATTTTCGCGGTAGCAAAGTATCAGGTAAAACTGTTGCCATATTCCTGGAATTATTACCTTCTTAGTCATCAGTTACTATCTCTAGGCATTTAAACTATTTTTGTGCGATGAAAGTAGAAAGGTATTACTGACTCCCACAGTCAACGTAAAGGATATTGGGTATTAGGAAAAAATAAATAGCGATCTCTTTTGTATTTCGCGTATTTCGATAACATTGCGTTATTTTATTAAACCTAACTTTTATGTATTAGTGCAGCAATACCTGAAGTATTTGTATGAAATTCGAATTGTGTCAGTTCGGTATTGTATTCTATCTGTAAATATGGGACGTCCCAGATATAACGAGACGCTTGCCAAACCTATTTCTAACTATCTTGTTGTCACTGATGGCTAAACTAAATACGATGCTTGACTAATAGCCATGGATTATAATTTCGCTTTATCTATTTTTAAACTATGCTAAGTGATTTTTTTCTTTATTTGTTGATATTCTACAGTTACATATATTAATATTTCTTTGTTTACGTGCTCTAGACATGTCTACTGAAGATTTTTAAACGTGATGTGTATTGTTTTTGCAGTCGCCGAATGCCTAGGCAAGATCTCAGAGCTGGAAATGGAAGTTTCTTCCAAAGAAGAGGCCAATGCGCGTCTTCAAGCCACCCACATGGAAGAGGTGGCCGCCTTATCGAACGACATTAAGGGACTTAAAGTATGTCTTATGAAGATATTAAAGCGTATACAAAAAGATCATATTAATTAAAAATAATAGTAGTAGTGGTATAATAGAAGTTGTGGTAAGTCTCATTTTCTAGAGAGCATTTAGTTTGGTACTTCCACAACACATTCTGTAGCTAATGTTTAATCGTTTAATGTAAAGTACTCTTAGTGTTTCTTTGATTGCTACAACGCTTAGAATACCAAGCACGTGGACTTGATTCTGTCGCGTAATCCCTGTGGCTTAGCTGTAGAGGTTTAGTGAAGTAAACGTCACATGTAATTTCAGGATACTATTGAGTCTCTTAAACACGAGGTTGCGGAGAGCCGGGCGCGTTTACACGCGCACAGCGAGATCGAGCGCACTCTGTGGGCACAGCTAGAAGCGGCGCGGGTGGAATTGGAACGCGGCGACAAAGTTAATGGACGCGTGGAGCGTGTGTGCAACATGTGCGACGCAGCGTGTGATCCTGTGTGCGGAGAAGCGGAGGAGTGCGAGCTGCGGCTGAAGGCGGATGAGGAACTGAGCACGGATGCCAACGAGCTGGCGGCTGAGGTCATTACAGTAAAAGATATATATATTATTAATTCCTTTTTTAATAATGCTTCTCTGTTACTGGGTGTTACTAGGTTGGAAAAGACATTAGATGTCGTAAATAATTCTGGACCGATGTCAAGAAATACGCAATTCTGTCGGCTAATACATTTATTTACAATTAAACTTAAAACTTAGGATCGAAAATCAAAACGTCTTTGGATGTAAAATTGGACAAGTTAAGATTAAAATCAATTATGAAAGACAATATTTGACTGTAGACTTAAATTACTTGCATTCATGACTGTTTACATACGGTGATGATTAATTGGAGATTCGATAGTACTCTATATAAATTATTTAAAAATTAGGTGCGATCTTTGCGCGCCGTGATCGAACTAAAGCAAGCAGAGATGGCATCGCTACGGGATGCACGTACCGAGCTATCCGCTGAGCGCGAGAGGCGCGCGGCGGCCGAGCGAGAGGCGCGCTCTGCCCGGCATGCGGCTGAGGAGTTACGCGAGCGTGCCGCCGCCCGCCAGCGCGACGCCGACCGTCTGCGCGATGACAACAGGCGGCTTCGCGACGCGGCCGCTCGCGATCGCGACCATGCCGCCAGGCTCGCGGCGCTCAACGAAGAGCTTCGGTACAAACTGCGTCAGAAGAGTCAGGTGCGTTTTAATTTTTAAACTTAGATTTATGTAATTAATTTGTTATCTATTTAACATCCTGAGCAGAAATAAAAGTTTTAAATTACTTTTTACTTCGTTGGTATCCAATATAGTGAAATCATTTCTGACACTGCTACTGGGCACTAAACATGTAATTGAAGTCAATACTCCGTCGACCCATCATAATTTTTGTATTTATATGTATTGTGTACATTTTCACAGGTCGTTTCGCTGCTTGCTGGCGGCGGATACATCGAGCGCGCGCCGCTGCGCACTCGCACGTCTTCGGGTGAATCAGTGCGGTCTGGCTCACCGGGACCGGACTCGCCGCCGTCGCCGGCTGCTTCCCCCGCCCCCGACTCTCCACCTTTGCCGGCTGTTAAGGGCGTCGTCGAAAAGCACGACTCTGTGAGCTGGGTTTTGGAGATTGAGGAGACGCCTGAAGAAGTGGCCACAAGGTAGTTAAAATTTTTAATTGTTAAATTGTAATGGTAAATTTCCCTCTTATTTTGCGAGACCATCGTCCACCAAGTTTAAATGTTAAATTCGAAATTTTTGGTGTAGCAGTATATTTATTCGTTTTCTTGTAAAGAAACTGAATTTGTATAATCACAGAGTAACTGGTATTTTTACTTATATATACAATAGTGTTAAATATATATATAAAAAAAATACTTTTTGTTATATATATATTTAACACAACACTCACGAAGTGTTTTTCAACAAAGACATAATTAACGTTTATTTTCCCCATTTAAATTCAATACTGATGTGATAAAACCAGTCTCATCTTATCTGCATTTAACAATCTTGCAAGCATATATCAGGTGTTATTAAAATATAAATTTTAGATTAATAGAACTTTTATAATTGTATAAACTGTATAAACAACTAAACGTACATATTTCCAAGTAAAACATGTCAATTGTTTTAGATATTCTCCACTAAAACTACGTTCTTGTTCTTTAATTTAGATTGGCAAGGAGGTCATCATTCCGCGCTGCAGCGTCGCCGAGCGGCGTAAAGCGTCGCGGTGGCGGTTCGCCGGGCAGCTCGCCCGCCCCTGCCTCGCCTGCACCCAACGCCTCTAAGCTCTTTCGCCCTGGTGATCTAGACTTCCCACCGCCCCCACTGAAGGAATCAGCCGGTGAAGCCATTTACATATACGACGACCGTCAATATTGAGATCGACTTTACACGTTGTGTTACGTCCGCGAATGAATTGTCCAACGACATGCGCACGCGCATCATAACCTAACCGCGCGGTTATTTCGTTAGCGTATATAAGTGCGCATGGCTCGCTCGTGCAAAACTATTAGTGTTGTATGGTGAACACACGTGATGACTCCCAGGACCTGATATTTGATTCTTGCCGGACTTTTGCAATATATCTGTAATGTGGGACCCCAACTGGAAAGTATTAATGATAACAATAAATATCGGTTATCTAATCGGTATGTGAAGAGTTGATTATAATAAGTTGTCTATAACAAAGCAACTTATGCTATGAATGCTTAGAATGTGGCAGCCGATGAATGTATATAATATTAACGTTTGAATATCTGCATTGATATATATTAGATCGATAATGGAGACTCTGCTATTAATTTATGAGCTTGATTGTATAATTTCGTGTAGTTATAGTTATATGCAAGTATGTTCTTTTTGATCAGAACTAGCTTATGGCGACATGAATATGTTTTGCTCGCCATATTGTACCGTAGAACGAAATAGTTTTTAAAAATAGGAATCAGTCCTCGACGTTATTTCTGTTTTAAGCCATTTCTAACACTTCTCGAATATTTGATTATCTGTGGATAAAATTGAAATAACCTGTAGACTAGTACTGAACTCATTAATATAAGTAATTGGCTTTTCTGAAAATATGGCCTCATAAGTATAACTAGGTCCAATTGGCTGCATTTTGGAGCGAAAATATTTTATACGTGTTAGTTGCGCCAATAAATAAAATAGATATTTTATGACTATACTGTACCATTCTTTATTTCATATCGTTATTTCTTCCTAAGTCTTTACTCTGTTTTCATTATATTTTACTTCAAATTTCATTTCTTTACAAACTTTTTTTGTTTTTACTTTGTATATCTAACTTTTATTTATTGACGCAATGATGATTGTTTATTTATTTTTCATATAAATGTAAAACGTACTTTAACTTTCATGATGTTCATTCATCTGAGCACGAATTGCAGCGCTAATTTTTCAGCTGGTTACATTATTAAATATTTGTAAAGGTTTGTGTCCATTATTACATTTATTACTTAATTATTATTGTAGTTTATCAAGGTTGTTGGCATTGTTTTATTTTTTATGTACAAATATCAATTAAAATGATATTAAATGTATCAACTTAGTATTAGGCAAAGCGTCAGGTCTATCTAAGTTATAGTAATTGCTTATGGCAATAAAGTTATCATATCCAGATACCAGATGCTTAAGAAATCTTAATTTCTTATACTCGTATAAATATTTAATTTGTATTAAAAGTAATTGATATTAAACAAAAATGCAATAAAACCAAAGAGTCACAATCAACTTAACTCTTTGTGATGTTCCTTGTATATTTTTTTTATTTTGCATGTGTAGAAGGAATATGTTCGATGTTTTTTTATTTATTTATAAGCTAAACCTTTCACATAATATCATTCCAAATTAAGATTTGTAAGCGAAAGTAATTATAAACGTGATTAGGAGAATATGATTATTACAAAATATAAAAATATGTGAAAAATTTATGGTTGTTTAATTTTTTTGTTCTTATCTTATATTTACATTTAATAAATATGTATATAAAGTCCTCAGCACGGCATATCTTGACCCCATGTTGTTAGATAATAATAAGTAGCTCTCTTAATGTTCCCACTGCTGGAACTTCTCTAACTATACTTCTCTCCATGTTCTTTCCTTGATTTGTGTTTAATAAAATGATTTCAGTGGTTCAATAAAAGTAATAAAAGTTTAGTAATAGTTATTTAGCAAGTTTTTACTATATTGCTTATGTAAAAACAACAGTCAGCATTTACAAGTTTAGATATGAAAACAACTTCGACTGAAAAAATTATATCTAGATGAAATCATTGCGAAAAGTCTAACGATAATACTTAATTACAGTACAGTTTTAGTGTTATAGTCATACGTTTATACATATAGTTGTTATAGTTATATCATACATGTGTTAATGTTTTTTAGTTATCGGCAAAACGAAGAAATTATTAACAAAACAATATGCCATAATTGGCCAGAGTGACCTGAGTTAAGACTCAGGTCACAATTACATTCGATTTATAGTAATAATTACGGATACGTATATGATTAATGAAAATGAAGTTTATTACTATAGATTTAATTTCTCACCACAAATTTTATTATAATTAAATTCATGTACTTGAAAAACATCTCTATTCTCCAAAGCGAATGAAACGTTAAAGTACGGAGAGTAATAGTACGTACGTAGTAATAGTGTACATTTTTATTTCATGTCTTTAACTTTTTTACAATCGTAGTCGATGAGGTAGGTACTAGTATCTTTTGCCACTTCCTTTTCTTTAAGGTTGGCTAGATTCTCTATGGACTTCTGATACAGGGGTATACCGTCCAAGAAGGTACAAATATTAATATTTTCATTGATCCCGTGAACTAGAAATTTTGTCTTTGGCAATGGCGAGAAACCTAATACAGGTATGCCGAATTTTCGCATACTTCCGGCGTTAGTTTGATCGAACGTAATAGTTGGGTCAAAACTGAAGTTCCTGAAACAAAGAAAGGAACTGTTAATTGTTTTTGTTAACATGTTTTTCAGCATCTTTCCTTTTGAATAATATCGAATAATAGGTACCCAACAAAGTACTAAATTATTAAAATCAAATACACATTATTAATTTTTAAGTAGTCGTTTTTATCAGAAATGGTAATAACTTCACATCGACGAGAAACTTTCGCACCTTGCGCTAGAAGCTGGTCTGTTTTTACATTTAACAGTTAACTTTCACAAAGAGGTATGATAAGATGACGAAAGAAATAAACAAATTAATCACAGAAAGGATAAAACAAAATGGGTGTATGTAAACTCACTGATTTTTAGCTGCATCGGAAATCGCCCGCCAATAAGGATTCGTCTTGTCTGTAATCACCGCGGGAGATTTCTCCACAGCTCGGACGATTGTAAGTTTTATGTTGCAGTCGATTTTATAAATTCTTTCTTGTATCTGTAAAAGATGAGATACTTTACAAGTAAAAAACTGTAACTAAATTTTTTGAAACTAAACTAATGAAATGAAACGACGAAATCCGTAAAATTTTGTTTAAATTAATGTATAAAATTTGCGTAAATAAAAAAAAAATCATACAGAATCTAGAATATTTTCTTTTAATAATAAAAAAGCAATTGTACTTGAAAAAAAACAAGTAATCAGAAGTTAAATAATGTGTAGTTATTAAAATAGTTGTACGTTTCATTACTGTACTTGTTGCAAAGACAATGCAACTATGAAGCTAATTATATATTTTTTTTCTCTTTGTTTACCAGGGCTTTATCAACTATAAGTATTGATTTTACTGTTAGAAATCTAACAAAACAGGCTTTTGGAAATATATTTCAAGTACAGTTAATATGATACAATGTAATTAAAAGTTTAATCACAAATTCCAAAACAAAAAAAATCATAGAATTTAATTATAACAGTAAAGTTTACATGGCATTTAATAATTACAAGAGACAGATAAAACTTATTTGAAACAAAATGTTTATTTTTACAAAATAGTAAATACATACCTCGTTTAAGATTTGTCTAATAGTTTTCTTTACTGACGGGTTTATGTAGTAACGAAGGGTAATTCGTCCTGGTAAGACATTATCGATTAATGATCCCTGAAAATGAAAACGCAGAAGTGATTACTTTCATGAAACTTTGGATGTAAATACCGAAGTTCTGAAATGCTTCTCAAAAATATATTAGTAAAAAAATGAATTTACTCTTAAATTTTGTTGCCTGTTTTGATAAAATCGTTTCACGTTATTTGTTTATTTAATATCTCTATTAAATCTTTAACAACTTAATAGTCCAGCTTTCTACAATAATTACTTAAAGATATTAATTGAACTAACTTACCTGAAGTCTGTTTAAATTAATACTAGTAAAGCTACTAGTATCGTTTATTGCTAACTTTTTCATGTATTGTACTTGGTCGTCTCGATATTGTTGTAATGATTCGATGACTTTGGCACACTGTAACAATAATAATGTTATAATATTAAATTTTAAAAAACTTTATAAACAGTTGTAAACATATTATATTGTTATACAAATACATTAGCGTTTTCATATGACAAAAATTTTTATTCTCACAAAAATTTCATAATCGTCGTCCATTACTTAATATTTTAATAATACGGGTAAAAGCAATTCTTACTTTTTTTAACTCACAATGCTAGTAAAATATGACGATGAGCTTAAAGGGTTGTTAAAGAGAAATAACGCTGATTTTTTTTTTAATGCTTATTTAAATAATAATAAAAGATGTATTACCTTTCCAATGGCCGTTTTGTCTGAATCAGGCATTAGTGAGCCGTGCGTTTCTATTCCATAACAAGTAACGTCCAGTACTATGTAATAAAAATTATTTATTGTAAATAATTTTTTTAGTGACTATATTTAATTTCCCTTTGGATATTGTAAAAATCATAATTTTTAACATTAAAAAGAAATACCTAATTTTAAGAATCATAATCGAAATTATCACTTTAATTTAATATTTTATAGCCTGCAGAAATGCCTTAAAGACCGTAAGAAAACACATTAGTCAAAGTACTGTTCTTATGCCAATCGTAACTTAAAAAGAGAAGTATAGACCATGATAATTATTTATGATATTGATTAAATTTAATCTAACCTTACCTAACAAAGCTTTATCTTGAAAGAACAAAAGTAGTTTGCTTGAAGTATAAGAAACCCCTTCGTCTATACCACCTCCAATTGGCGTATTTGCATATTTTTGACCATCGATAAAACGTTTAACTCCATCCAATGATACACCCCGCTCATGATCTGCAACATGAAGATCACAAATTTAAAAATTTTGAGAGAGTTACCTTGAGCCATCAGATGGAAGGGTTTTTAAAAACTACAAACTTGGGACTACTGTCCCAAGCTATGATGTTAAGTTAATAAAAACTGAGAG
>DWLS01007751.1:0-10464 GCA_018246255.1 Pachliopta kotzebuea | reverse complement strand
ATAAAATAGATACTTATATATATAAACTGTACCTTAACCTAATTCCGTACTTGGAGTACGAAAAACGAGTCGCGATTATGGCCGTGAGGTCTTCGCCAAAGACAGGATTTGCGGACCTGGACTCCGCAAGCTGAAAATATTAAACAAATATAAGAGAGAGGAGAATGCCGGAGGAAGAATAATGGACAGAGATAAAAGTAGGAAGAGAAAGGTGAAGAGATAATACAATAGATGCCCAGGCGCATTTGTCCACTCCTTTTATATCCTATTTCGGCGGAAACTAGTCTCTTTCTGATTGGTTAATAGTTATTGCACGTTGATTCGTTTCTTTCTCCAAGTGTTTTAGTTCCAATTAGTTTCACTGAGGGTATAATTGACAACAAACACAGCACCGGTTAAGAAGAAGAGCCGCATAATAATTAAATATTCCAAGTCGGTATTAGAGAAGGTTATAAAGGACAATAGAAGTAAGCGGCAAACTTAGTATGAAAAGCGATGGACAGAAGAGGAAAAAAAAAATGTTATAATAAGTGTGATAGAAAAATAGAAAGCGTGAATGTGAGAAAAGTAGAGGAAGAAAATAGAGAGTATAGAGAAAGAAAGTAAACAGACCCTTACCTATAAGACGAATGATTGTAAATAATAAAAATTCAAACATCCACAAGTTATGGTATCTTTATACTTTTTTTCCTTACATTCATTCGTAGTAGGTCTTTGTTCCTGATGACCGTCTAGGTAAGTTTGCTGCAGCTCCTATTGCTGACTTCAAATCTTTTTTCCAAACGTTATCAATACTCGTTTGCCTTAGGTCTTCATCTTCACCATTTATAGTATCAGTCTTAAATCAAAAGACGGCATGGTCACTGGTAACAGCGTGGCTTTGTCACATTACTCCAATCCAAGCAGAGACTCGTTTGTCCCAAAAAGCTTGTGAAAGTGTGACCCCGACCTTAGAAATGCAACAAATTACAGTCCAGACTTCAGATGAGTCGCTAAATAATATACACTGTAACTATATGTTTATTTGTCAGTATGTTTTCTCTTAATGGAATTAAATGACGCAAGCTTCTGTTTTCCAACGCCGTTTTAGCTATACTTAAACGACTGTTTTTATTTAAACTAAATATATAACATATAGAGAATTTGTTAAACATGATTTTTATGTTTACGTAAATATATATATTTTTATTTTATATATACGGATTGCTCAAAAGTTTACAATACTAAATAAGTATGATACAATTATATATGTCTACACGTACAGACAAAGTAATTTTTTTTTATTTAATGTATGGACAATAGTTTATTTATTGAACGTCAGAAATCTACTAGCTGGACTCCTCAGGCCCTGGACCTGGGAAGAGTGAGCAAAAAACTCAGTGAGAAGTACATAAATTTTTTTTTCACATTATCATACAAATAATCATCATCACTATACGCTTTACTAATTAATGCACATTTATTGAGAAGTGGCAACTCTGAAACAGTTTGTAGGATATTATTATAGATTATAAGATTTTTTGCAGAAGAAAATACGATGCTAGTTTATTTTAATCACTAGTCTTTCTTCTAGTATGTCACATACATATTGATATTTGGACAGATATATAACATATTATTATATATAATGTGTAGAAGAGACGGAAATAAGTGAGAAAAGAAATTAAAACCCCTGTACTATAATGAGGCAACATAAAACTACAACAATAAAATATATATATACTCAATTGAAAAAATATTAGTACACAATTGTAACCCTGATTATAAACAATCAAAGCATATATATAAATTATAAATAAAGTTTTCGATCACACCTGATATTAAGTGATGATGAGGTCGACGATAGTTAAGACAATCCTACTAATATCTTTACTTTCTTGACGTGCGTCCGTGCGGAATGGGATGTCGCTATGCCAATGCAATGGCTGACATATATATGTAGTGTTGGTATACAGTTACCATATGTTTACCATCTTACTAGTATCTTTACTTTCCGTTCGGAATGGAATGTCGCTATGACAACTTAATGGCTGACGTATGCAATATTTATGTAGCTATGGTAATAACGTTTTAAATTAAATAATTTAATTTTTTAGTAGCGATTGCAACGGGAAACTACTAGTTTACTTATAAAGCAACATCTGTGTGCGTGAGTTGACAGTCGATGTGTATTATACCTAAACAAATTATCTAACATTTAAAACGTATTGCGTTATCAACCTTAACTTTTTAGTCATTAACACAGAGGCCAATGCATGGTCCGCTTATCGTCGTGCCGCGGGTTCGTTATTGATAGTCCGCTCATCAAAACAAAATGGCTGCCGAACCGTTATCTAGCGTGGCAACAGTTCGCCCTAGACAATTTACTAGGAAGCGAGTTTTGACATTGCGCTCGACCTTGTGAGCGCGCGCCGCTATTGGACGCGGCGGTAAGATGGCGGTGCGAGCCCGCTCCCGCGCACCGCACGGCACCGCACCGCACAGCATAGCACCGTGTCAACTGATTAGGCGAACTATTCGGCACTACCGGGCATTAGGATGCCGCTTCCTAAAACTAAGAAAGACGGATAGTAGTTGTTAAGGTTGTGGGAATATGCTGCATGAAGACAGAGACGGTTCTACGCGAAGGTCGTTATGAGCAGCGTACACCCAGCAGTGTAGATTCTCCGGCTGGCTATACTAGGTATTGGGAGACCGCTTCCTAAAACGAAGACAGACGGATAGTAGTGATTAAGATTGTGGAAATATGATGGATAGAGACGGTGGATGGAGTGTGAAGATTGTGGCAATGACAGATGAAGACAGAGACGGTTCTGCATGGAGATCATTATGGGCAGTGTACACCCAGCAGTGGAGGTTATCTGGCTGACAATGTTGGGTATTAAGAACCTGCTTCCTAACACGAAGATAGACAGATAGTAGTGGTGAAGGTTGTGAGAATGTCGGATGAAGACAGAGACGATTCTACGCGAACGTCGTTATGGGCAGCGTACACCCAGCAGTGTAGATTCTCCGGCTGGCTATACTAGGTATTGGGAGACCGCTTCCTAAAACGAAGACAGACGGATAGTAGTGATTAAGATTGTGGGAATATGATGGATAGAGACGGTGGATGGAGTGTGAAGATTGTGGCAATGACAGATAAAGACAGTGACGGTTCTGCGTGGAGATCATTATGGGCAGTGTACACCCAGAAGTGGAGATTATCTGGCTGACAATGTTAGGTTTTAGAAGTCCGCTTCCGAAAACGAAGGCCGACGGATAGTAATAGTGAAGGTTTTGAGAATGTCGGATGGAGACAGAGAAGGTTCTGCGTGTAGATTGTAGTGGGGAGCCTACACCCAATAGTGGAGGTTATCTGGCTGATAATACTAGGTATTAAGAGACCGCTTCCGAAAACAAAGACATACGGACAATACTAAAAACACTTGATGATGATACAGGAAAAAAATAGATTCTGATTAAAAAAATATTTTTTTTAGCATTATTTACGCTCCATAATGTTAGACAAGCTAAATGAAACGATAGTTCCATAAAAAATACATGAGTAAATAAAAACCAGCAATGGAATACAAAATCAAAAACAGCCGATGCTCGGGGTCAATGACCGCATGGCCACACCGGGCCTGGTGCCCCTATGCAAGAAGGTTTCATTTGAAACCAAATGCGTCTCGAGGTAGACTTGTGCAATTTTCAGCTGCTGGCCGGCCGTTCATTGTCCTGAGCATCGGCTGGTTTTGATTTTGTGTTTTATTGCTGGTTTCTTTTTAATAATGTAGTTTTTATGAAACTATCGATTCATTTAGCTGTATTAACATGATATAGTGTAAATAATTCTAATAGAACGTTTTAATAATATGTTTTTTTTAAAAACAAGATCAATTTTTTTTCCAGTACCGCCATCAAAAGTGTCATTAGTACTATCGTTTGTCTTCGTTTTTGGAAGCGGTCTCCTTACACTCAATATTATCAGCCGCATAACGTTCACTGCTGGGCATAGGCTTCCCAAAACGATCTACACACTGAACCGTCTCCGTCTCTATCCAGGGAATTTCCACAACTATCACCAGATCTTTGTCTATTTAGCAGGAGCCTGCCGCTATAAGATCTTACTGCCCCATCGGCCGCCAATCTTTCGATGTGCCTTGTCCTTTGCCACTAGCAATCTAGTGACCTTAGTTTTCATCAGGCTGTGGGTTCCATGGTGTGTGTACCCAGTATCAGATGAGCTGTATACGTCGCAAAAGACGGGTCAGCGGTATATTCATTAGGGAATATTAATTCTCTTGGGGATCTTCAGTTCATTCGATCACAATATATATGTGACTGATATGTTCACAATGCGTGCAGTAGGTTCAGGATAGGGTTAGTCCTGTAGTCTCGGGCTATCAAGAATAGGACTAAGGTGAGCTCTGCCTGTAGAAGGCAACTGAAAGGGTTTGAGCAGGGGCATTGAGGGTGGGGTCTTCCAATGCACTGAGGATGACCACCGAAGTAGTATCAGTGGGTATAAATCCCATATAACCCTGAATTTTTCCAGAAGCAGGGTATCTTTTGAAGATTTCTCACGCGACAAAAAATAGTTAAGGTTAAGGTTCGGGTGAGTGTCTAACCGCTGCGCATGCGCGGTGTCCGATCATGCGTTACGCCGTTTTTTGTGGTCATATGACCATACAAGGGCCGCGCGCTGGTCCGTGGCCCTATTAATTAGCCGCTGCGAACCTTTTTCCTATATCCCCTAAGTTTTTCAACGGCCGTTTGAATTTTAACTTAGATTTATGTACGCTGTTAGGTCGGGTCGATTCCGTTTTACACTGGCAACACCATAATGGTCGCAAAATATGCGAACAGCGTCCCGCTGAAGCGATAGAAGTTAAAAAGTGTTATTTGCAGCATTAACATTTTTCTTACTGGGTAATAGTAACAAGCGTTTAAAATATACGAGTTATTGTTGTATGAGTTATTGGACGATTCATCTGTATATATGGTCCGAAGAAAATGCAATTAAGTTTTAACTTGAAGGTCGTTATAACAGCAGTTGTAATATAGCAAGCGTCGTTTTTTTTTCTACGAGGCGATAAAACGACAAAGAACTGATGGTAAGTAACACATTTGTCTATAACAACGCGGCACTGGTTAAGATATTACATGCATCACATTGCGAATGTTGCCTTAAGACAAGTTGTTAGTCGTTCTCTGAGGAGGACGATGTATGGACGTGGTCTCCTACCGTTAGTATATGGTCAAGGTGTTGGAGACTGAATAATTTAGTTCCTGGGACAGGCTACGTCGGCCTAGCGTCAGAGAGATCCCGTGACCTCTACAAACGATGAGTACGATTTCCGTGTAGGTTTAAGTGGGTAAAAATCTCCACATAACCTAGACTTCGCCTCAGACGACAAGGTATTTTTTCGAAGATTTCTCTCTCGAAAAAAAAAGTTGTTAGTCACCTCACTAATTTCACTAGCATTTAGCGGTTGAACCTAGGAGCTGCGATGGTACCTAGACAGTC
Organism: Pachliopta kotzebuea; assembly: GCA_018246255.1. Taxonomy (NCBI): domain Eukaryota; kingdom Metazoa; phylum Arthropoda; class Insecta; order Lepidoptera; family Papilionidae; genus Pachliopta; species Pachliopta kotzebuea. The sequence continues at coordinate 4,952 of DWLS01007751.1, read as the reverse complement.
TCCGGCAATAAAGACTTACCACCAGTACTTTGAGCCAAGTTCCTTATTTTTGTATATGACACGTATCTTAAATTCAACTGAAAAACTACTAGAAAATTTTGTGTAATTTAATATGAGTATGTATAATATTTAACTTCTTTGACATTTATTTATCCATAGTTTATATAAATGATGTATATCTGTATTATGTATTATTTATTTATATATGTTTATTCTTATATATTTAGCCTAAAATATGTGAATGTTTACAACAGTTTTGGGACCATCGGTAATCAAATGTTTTGTTTCTTCTTTTGATCATAATTAAGTAAATAAATAAATAAATTATTAAATTATCATTTATTAATTTTGTATAAAAGACAACAGAAAAAATACTATACGAAATAGTTGTAACATTAAAAAGCAATTACGATGTTAACGATGCTATTATTCGAACTTATGAACGCCCTATCGGAAGTAGATATCACAGCCAATAGGTTATCGTACTAATTAGTATATTGCTAAGAAGTATAAGTACATACTTTCCTTTAATTGTACATAATTTTAACATATATTTATGACGTCACAGCTTCAATTCTGTGGCTATATGAGAATTTTATTCAACGATACGAGCATGGTGTTCACCTGATGGTATATATAGCACGACTCTAGTAATTTCATTAGTATACAGTAATGTTTGGAACTGCGGTGGTACCTACTTAGGCGATATCTAGCAATAGTACCACCAGTATATGAATATCAGATTATTATGAATGAAATCGCTTCACCACTTTGTCTTCATATCACTTAAATTAATGTAAAATTCACGTTGATATATAGTTTATTGCTCACATGCTACAGCGAGTAAACATAAATAACTTAACTTATAATCTAATTGTAGCGTCCGCTAATACAAAACGATGTTATCATAGTATACCATACATATATATACATAGCATATATCAGCCATTCAGTTGGCATAGCATTCTGCACGGACGCAAGCCACGAAAGGGAAGATATTTGTAGGTAAGGGCGGCCTTGGCGTTATAAACCATCTCTTTCCAGGCAACCCAAAGGGGTAGGAGAGATTATTAATAATTAATAAATAAATAAATATTAGCAAGAAATATTTAGAATATATAAAATCAGAATAGAAGCGTTTATTTACATACGAACCTAATATATATATATTAAACTTTATTTGCACACATAGAGGTACAATAAGGTGGACTTAATCCCAAAAGGTATCCTCTCCCAGTCTACCGTAGGGTTAAGCAGATAACTTAAATAGGGTTAGCAGTAACGAGTTATAATACTTATATTATTTAAATAAATACAGTTAATAAATTTTCCAAAATTTATTAACTGTATCTTAATACAGTTAATAAATTTTGGTATAGTCAATAGTTGACAATGGTTTTTATATATTTCTATTTGACAAAAGAAATAGGCTCTACAATGGTTTAGGTCTTAGGTTTTTCAACAGGTATCTATCAGAAGTACAGCTCAAATCTTTTTTTGTATAACAAGTAAGCTAAGTGTTAACGTAACTTTCATTTATGAATAAAGATGAAACTCTCAATCATTAGAATAGAATACAGAGGACAATTTGTTTCTTCTTTATTTCTCTGAAAACTTATCCTACTAATATCTTCTTTATTTCGGCGTGCGTCCGTGCGGAATGGGATGTCGAGCAACTTAATGCCTTACATATGCTATATAGCTGTCTAACTAGAACCTGATTTCTTTCGTAAATGTTTTTAACTGTTTCCTTTTTTTGAGTGCGTTTTTTTATATATTTATTTTACTTATTTTTTTCTATTTGTAATGTTACTATGAATCAAGAGTCTGCAATATATATATATATTATATAGCTGTTGCCTTACTTGCTTGCCACTAATAGACACTTAATAGACTGTGGTAATACATTTCTCAACTTAAATGTTATATATGTATGTGTAGCTTTAGTAACATCGTTTTGAATTTAATATTTTTTTCTAGGTTTTTTTTTGCGAATACAACGGGGAACTATTAGTATAATATTAGTCATATATGTAATAAATAGGTGCATATAAATATAATTATGAAATATACTATGAGAAAGGTTAATAAGTATATATAATATAAGGGATGTGTATATAAAAAATTGTATAAATATTAATGAAGCTTCCAGTTTCCATGGGTCTATTGTGTTCCCATAGCAGCGGTATATGAGTAAAGTTTCAAGGCGATCGAGCTCCGGCAGCGGGTTCAAATTAGTTTACAAGATTTCACTAACAAACCGTCTAACTAACTAACAACTAAAGTTTAATAAATACACGTAAAACTTTAGCATTCGTCAATTGAGCGATGTAGGGAATGTATGTTTAAATTTTTATTTTTTCTTTGTCTAGAGTAAATCGTTCACCTGATGGTATTTAATATGTGGTCCATGATGCTGGTTAAGATGGTACACAGCACCACATTACACTCTTAAGACATATGTTGTTAAGTCTCGTTACCTCAGTAATTTCACTAGCATACATCATCGTAGAGGTTTCATTAATCCGTAACGAGTGACGCGATCTGTCACCGACAAGATGAGCAAGAAGTTCACCTGATGGTAAGTGATACGTTAGTCCATGATGCTGCTTAAGATGGTATACAGAACCACATTACACTCACCTTGAAATATATATCGTTAAGTCTCGTTACCTCAGTAATTACACTAGTATACTTCAGCTGATAGACGTCCACTGCTGGATATTGACTTCATCCAAAAGTGAAGGGATTTGGGCCATTTCCCATCATGCTGGCCTAGTGTTAGTGGGGAACGAGTCTCGTTTATTGATGAGGATGGCTTGGGCCCAGTGAGGTATCGTGTGGGACCTTTTACACCCCCGTGCACACAATGCCCTTAACATCGAAACACAGTAAATTTTGAATGTTACTATTTGGCGGTAGACATATGAACTGGAATCGTACATACCTAACCTGTCTTAGGTAACTTACTACTAGTAGAATCACTTAATAAACTGTGGTAATACATTTCTCAACTTAAATGTTTCTTAACTATATATCACTGGTGGTAGATCTCTCTTACTACAGACCGTCTAAGTACAGCCTATTTCTACCGCTAATTAGTAATGTGCAAATATTACTGTGTTGTAGTTTCAAGGGTGCTGTATGTTAGTGAAATTACTGAGGCAACGAGACAACAAAATATCTTTGAAGACGTGCTCGATGTGGTGTTATGTATACCATCTTAACCAGCGGCATCTTATGGGCAAGCGTATCACTTACTATCAGGTGAACGCTTAAGTCTATTTCAATTTTAGTTACTAGTGTAATTTTTTTATAATTTACACAACTTAAAAGAAAAACAGGGAATAAAAATGAAACTGTCGCGGTACAAAGTGTAAGCACTGGTCCAATAAATTCGCTCTTTACGTCCAGAGATATTCAGGAGGTTGAATTTTTTTTTCTCGGTTTGGTAAATTGAAAATTAAAAAAAAAGAAAAACCCTTCTAAGATGGCCTTAAAAAAAACATTTAATAAATAAACATCCTGGTGGAGCCAGTTGGGTAAGAAAAATGTCTCTTTATAATTCACCTCGGGGACTTTTTAATAGCGGCGCAAAAGGATAAGAGGGGGGAGAAGCGGGGGTAGGGGGGTGCAACTGTGAAAAAAGGGTATGCCAAGGTGCACCACTTTGAGTTCAAAGCATCGCTGAAACTTGAAGATAATTTGTGATGCCGCCCCCGGGGCAGCGGGGATAATTTTCAGGCGCCTTTATAGCAGTCCCGTAGCGAAAATGCCCGGTTTAAGAAGAGCTACCCAATTAATAGTTCATTCCGGTCAGCGGTCCGGGGGGCGAGCTAAAGGGGTGAGGGGGGAGTTACTTATATACTTACACCACCAAAATATCCAATCGAACTTAAAAATCATCAATCAGGATAAATTAAACTTTAACTAACAGCAACATCACGTGTTTATTCTAACAGCAATGTAACCTGTATAATTATAATATGGTTATAACAGTTAACCAAATTGTTTTCAAAACCAAACCAGTATCTGGACTTGAACCTGATAACCTGAAGACTTGAATTTGAACCGGACTTTACTAACATGCAAGTTTCAACGTGGAGACAGTTTTAGTTTACTATAAAACGATTACAGTTAGTACTTACATCGAGCTGTACTCATATATTTTACATATAAAAATAATGTTAAAAAGACTAATTTTTTTTTAAACAAAATCTTAATTAGCTAATTAAAAAATGTATATATGTTTAAATATAAATGATTATAATATAGTTGGGTTTGAAAATATATATTATCTTGTATGAGCCATGAGACAGTAAATGGTTACTGAACCTAATATTGAAAATCAATATTCTCGCCATCAAGTAATTTCTATTAAAGTATGAAGAATTTTGTGAGGACAAAATGTTCATATATTTCGTTGTTTTTGTTTTGTTTTGAAATTGCTTTCAGTAAATATTTTCTGGGACGAGGTTTTGGCGCAAGGGTAACACTTTCGCGGGGACGATTCTAGGTTACGCGCTGTCTAGACTTACGGGGTGGATCACCTGTGAGATTTGGAATGTTGCCAGCAGCGATTGGCCATCGGGCACGGCAGTGGGTCACGGGGGCGACACACGCGGACGCACGGGGGAGCGCTGCGCCCTCACCCTCTCCCCCCCGCAGCCAACCCCTTAATTAATTATGGCGAACGTAGTATAATAAGTAAAAACTAAAGAACGAAAAATTGATAAAGGGAGGCCATGATAAGGGGGCGACTCTCCACTATTGATCGGGGGCCCCCAAACCACCCCGGGAGTATATAGGTATAAAAAGCGTAACAAATTTTCGTCTTAAGAAAAGGAAAAGAAAAAATGTATACAGCCACCCTTTCGCCAGGGAGTGGGCCCGCCACCGCGGCGGGGGGGGGGGGGGGGGGGGGGGGGGGGGGGGGGGGGGGGGGGGGGGGG